>JACEIK010012070.1:17734-32468 GCA_018107945.1 Datura stramonium | reverse complement strand
TAAGACTACGTGACCGGCAAGGTCACCACTACTGTATAGAGTATGCAGTCAATACTTAGAATTTACTTAGTATGCATGGTAAGTAAAATCACTGAATAAGTAAAAACTGAAATCATGCATATCATAACATATTTCAAGATAAGATTTTGAGAGTAAGGCTTGCATGCTATTATCTAAAAACATGAATTAAACATGGTTGAGTATCATAACTGATTCGAATGACCTGAAGTTAAAGCTGATAATCATAAGTTCGTGCCATGGGTTGACTTGGAGCCTCTCGGGATTCTTTGTCCTGTGTCTTAATTCGGGCTTATGCTCAGGTCATGACAAACTTGGTATCAGAGCATCAGGTTTTGAAGTATCCTAAGATGTCTGAGAGCCGCGTTAAGTAGAGTCTTTTTCATGGTTATAAAGCTCGACCCACTTATGAAGAAGAGGCTACGAGACGTTTAGGAAATGTTCCCTTCTTTCATGATTTATGTTGTGCGATGGAATGTCTCTCTATCCTTCTAACTCATGTTATACACGTTTGCAGAATGAAGAAATGGGAATGAAAATGTCCATGAGAATGGCAATGGAGATGGGCACTAGTAGGCCCCACCAGCCCATAAAGAGCATATACCCGAGTCGGTTGCCCATGTTGAGTTTAAGGCAGCCATTTAGATGCTAGCCCAGGCCCTGACCGCCCAAGTCAACCAAAAGGCAGTAGCACATGTTCTTCAGAATGGGAATGCGGCAGTGACACAAGTCATATATTTTCTGAGGATGAACCCTCCGAAGTTACTTCGATCGAAGGTGGACGATGATCTACATAAGTTTATTGATGAGGTTCTGAAGATCACCCAGATCATGGGGGTGACCGAAGAGGAGTGCGCTGATCTAGGCTTATATCAATTAAAAGGGGTTGCGCATATCTAGTTCAAGTAGTGGAGGGATAGCAGGGTAGTCGGAGAAGGCCCTATTTGTTGGGATGAGTTTCATGCCGCTTTTGTGGATTGGTTCTTCCCTCGTGAGATAAGAGAGATCAAGGTGGCCGAGTTTGTGAACCTAAGGCAAGGGAAGACGATAGTTCAGGAGTATGCCTTGGAGTTAACTCGTCTGTCCAAGTATGCACCTGAGATGGTGGTGGGTTAGAGAGCCCGAGTGAGCCGGTTTGTTCCTTGGGTAGCAGACTACTTAGTCAAGGATTTTCGGACCGTGATTTTTCATCAGGACATTGACTTTACTCGGATAGTCCTGTACACCCAACAGATGGAGGTTATGCATATGGGTGAGCGGGAGAGAGAAGCCAAGAGGGCCAAGATTGACAGCTTCAAATTCTACCAATAGAGACCTAGTGGGCACCATCAGTAGTCCTAATAGAGGTTTTTAGCCCGAGCACCTTCGTCTATAAGTGTGCCATCTAGATCCAGGTGCGATCAGAGGGGACAAGCATCAGGCTCTAGAGGACAGAGTAGTGGACCCTTAGAGACCAGCCCTCCAGTGTGTAATAGATGTGGCCAGAGACATATGGGTCAGTGCTTTGCAAGTTCAAGTGCTTGTTTCGGGTGTGGGAAGCCTGGTTATATGCTTAGGGATTGCCCAGTAGCCAGACAGGGTCATGACAGGGGCCGAGGCCCAGCTTCCAGTTCAGCAGCTCCACCATCACGCCCAACTCAGCACAAGGCATCTACTAGTGTGGGTGGTAATCAATGTCAAAATAGATTCTATGCCATAGCATCCCGTCAGGAGTAGGAGGTCTCTCTAGATGTAGTCACTAGTATGTTATGAGTATTCCACCTTGATGTTTATGCATTATTAGACCTGGGTGCTACTCTATCTTTTGTGACACCCTATGTTGCTAGTAGTTTAAGAGTCAGTCCCAAAATCTTATCAGAACCCTTCTCAGCTTCTACTCCAGTTGGTTATTTAGTTATAGCTAGACATGTGTATAGAAATTGCCCTATAACAGTACTTCAGAAAGTCACCTCAGCAGATTTAGTAAAGCTATCCATGAAGATTTTGATGTTATCCTCGGCATGGATTGGTGATATGCATGTTATGCGTCAATCAATTGTAGAACCTGTGCAGTAGAGTTCATATTTATGGGTGAGCAAGTCCTAGAATAAAATGGTAGTTTAGTTGTGCCAATAGGTCGTTTCATTTCCTACCTTAAGGCTAGAAAGATGATTTCTAAGAGTTGCATGTACCATCTAGTTAGGGTTAATGATGCTATTTCTAAAACCACAACTATCCAATCAGTTCCTGTAGTGTGTGAGTATCCAGAGGTGTTTCTAAAGGATTTTCCAAGAATTCCTCCCGAGCGGGAGATCGATTTTGGTATTGACCTTCTTCCCAATACGCAGCCTATATCTATTCCTCCTTACAAAATGTCTCCAGTTGAGCTAAAGGAGTTGAAGGAGTAGTTGAAAGACTTCATAGACAAGGGTTTCATCAGACTTAGCAAATCCCCATGGTCTCTTTGTTCACAAGAAGGATGGTTCTCTTCATATGTGCATTGAGTATTAACAATTGAACAAATTTACCATCAAGAATAGGTATCTTCTCCCCAAGATTGATGAATTGTTTGACCAACTTCAGGGTGCTAAGTGCTTTTAAAAGATAGACAGAGAGTGACATCCCAAAGACATATTTTAGGACTCGGTATGGTTATTATGAGTTTGTAGTTATGTCTTTTGGACGAACAAATGCTCTTGCCCTTTTATGAATTTGATGAATAGGGTGTTCAATCCATATTTGGATATGTTCACGATTGTATTCATAGATGACATCCTTATATACTCTCGAAGCGAGTAGGAGCATGCCGCTCATCTGAGGGTGGTGCTACAGACTCTGAAGGATCGTCAGTTATATGCTAAATTCAGTAAATGTGAGTTTTGGTTGAACTCAGTTGCATTTTTGGGCCATGTGATTTCAAGTGAGGGTGTACAGGTAGATTCTCAAAAGATAGAAGCAGTGAAGAATTGGTCTAGACGGGGGAATCCTTCGGACATCATGAGTTTCTTAGGTTTAGCTGGTTATTATCGTAGATTTGTTGAGGGGTTTTCATCCATTACAACCCCATTTACTAAATTGACCTAGAATAAAGTTAAGTTTCAATGGTCGGAGGCTTGTGAGAAGAGCTTCCAAGAGTTGAAAGCTCGACTCACCTCAGTACCGGTGTTGACCCTACCCGAGGGTACCGATGGGTTTGTTGTGTATTGTGATGCTTCAAGAACCGGCCTCGGTTGTGTACTCATGCAGAACAGTAAAACTATAGACTATGCTTCCAGGCAGCTGAAAGTCCATGAAAAGAACAACCTGACTCAAGACCTCGAATTGGTTGCGGTAGTATTTTCCTTGAAGATTTGAAGACACTATTTGTATGGGGTCCATGTAGATGTGTTTACGGACCACAAGAGTATACAGTACGTTTTTACCCAAAAGGATTTGAATCTACGTTGGAGAAGGTAGTTGGAGCTTTTGAAGGATTATGATATGAGTGTTCTCTATCATCCGGGCAAGGCTAATGTGGTGGGGGACGCTCCTAGAAAGCTTTCCATGGAGAGTGTGTCCCACGTAGACGTTGAAAGGAAGGAGTTAGTAAAGGATGTGTGCCAAATTGCACAGCTAGGAGTCCATCTTGTTGACTGGACCAATGGTGGTTTCATTGTTTAGAATGGTTCTGAATCATCCTTAGTGACTAAAGCTAAAGCTAGACAAGACGAGGGTCCCATTTTGGTAAATTTGAAGGAAGTTGTTCAAAATCAGAAGGTAGAAGTTTCTCCAAAGGGGGAAATGGGGTGCTTCAATATCAGGATCACTTGTGTGTTCCATGTGTTGATAATTTGAGAGATCGAATGTTACACGAGGCTCATGGTTCTATATACTATATACATCCATGTGACACCAAGATATACCGTGACCTAAAGGAAGTCTATTGGTGCAGTGGAATGAAGAAGACATAGCAGAATTTGTGGATAAGTGTCCGAATTGTCAATAGGTGAAAGTGGAACATCAAAGAACTAGAGGTTAGCTTCAAGACATTAGTATTCCTAGATGGAAGTGTGAGGAGATCAATATGGACTTCATTACAGGATTTCCTCGCACTCGTCGACAGTATGACTCTATTTGGGTTGTTGTGGACAGGTTCACTAAAGCAGCTCACTTCCTATCGGTCAAAACTACCGAATTAGTGGAGGATTATGCTAAGTTGTACATTGCGGAGTTAGTTCAGTTGCATGGAGTTCCCTTGTCCATCATATAAAATAGAGGTACTCAGTTTACCTCCCAGTTTTGGAGATCATTTCATAATGGCCTTGGTACCCAGTTTAAGCTTAGCACAACATTTCACCCACAAACGGATGGTCAAGTCGAGCAGATTATTTGGACTCTTGAGGATATGTTTAGAGCGTGTGTTATTGAATACAAGGATAGTTGGGATGACCATTTTCCTCTCATTGAGTTTGCATTAACAACAACTATCATTCCAGCTTTCAGATGGCTCCGTTTGAGGTTCTTTATGGGCGGAGGTGTAGATGACCTATTGGTTGGTTCGAAGTCGATGAACCTGAAATTATAGGACCAGATTCAGTCCATGAGGATATGTAGAAAGTTCATCTTATAAGGGACAGGCTGAAAGCAGCTCAAAGTCACCAAAAGTCCTATACGAATGTGAGGAGGAGGGAGCTTAAGTTTGAAGTTTATGATTGGTTATTTATAAAGGTATCCCCCGTGAAGGGAGTGATGAGATTCGAAAAGAAAGGAAAACTCAATCCCCATTATGTTGGTCTATACCGGATTGTGAAACGGGTTGGGAAGGTAGCATATGAGTTGGAATTTCCCTCAGAATTAGCTTCAGTCCATCCAGTTTTCCATGTATCACTCTTAAAGAAGTGTTTGGGTGATCAAACTCTGGTTATTTCGGTGGATAGTGTCGGTGCAAGAGATAGCATTAGTTATGAGGAGGTTCCGGTAGAAATACTTGATCATCAAGTTTGTAAGCTAAGGACAAAGAAGTGGCCTCGGTCAAGGTTTGTGGAGGAATCAACATGTTGAGGGAGCTACATGGGAAGTTGACGCAGATATGATGGCTAAATACCCACATCTATTACCCTCTGACTCAATTTCATCTTGAGGTATTAGTTTTCTCCTTTGTACCCTATTTAGTTTCATGTTCAGTTCATGTGCCCCAGTTTCTTTCATGTCAATGAATGTGTGTGTGATTCAGGAATTCAGTTAAGTCATGTAGTTCAATTCGGGGTCAGACACTCTGTTAGTTTTCAGCATGTATGTTTAGTATTTGAGTTTGATGATTGCATTTCTCTACTTTTCAGTATGTTTTCCCACATTCGAGGACGAATGTTCCCAAGGGGGAGATAATGTAATACCCCAAAAACCCTAAGATCAGACTCGAGAGTTGAATGAGAGAAGAATAGGATTTTTTGCACCATGTCACAGGACGAGTCATCTAGTGATCCGTGGGGTGCACCAAGAGTCATTGAGTGACTTGTGGGGAGGATCTCGAATTTGGCTGAGATTTTGGAGTTTGAGGCTGACCACGGGTGGGACCACGAGTCATGGTCACCACCACGAGTAGTCAGGTGTCCCGTGGTCAAGAGTTGATTGAGGATTTAGTGTTTGGGCAGTGTGGGTAATGACTGGATCACCATGAGTTGTTGGGTACACCATGAGTCATGGTGTCCCCCGTGGTGACCAGTGTTGAGTTATTCCAGTGCAGGCAACGAAAGTGACCACGAGTCGTGGTCAGGGACGATAGGTCGTGGCAACATATTTTTCCCTGCGAATTTATTAAGGGGTTTTTTGTAATTCCTAAGTTCCTAATGCCTAAACTATGTCGTTTTAAGCTCAAAATAGAGTGTTTTAAGAGGGGTAAGTTCATTATAGGATTATTCACTCCCATGCATGCAAGTCTAGAAGTTCCTAAGGGTGATCAAGACTATATTTCTTAAGTTCTTCTACAAATTCTCTTTGGGCAATCAAGGAAGTTGTGAAATCAAATCTCTTCAGGTATGGAGGGTTATGAATGGGTGTAATTGTCCACACCCATGCCCAATCGCCTCGCAATTCATGAAATTTTAATTGATGAATCTATGGGGTTTTAACCCAATATGCGAATTCTGTAAGTTTCAATCATGGGTATGATATAAGCATGTTTCTAATGTTGAATTATGATTAATGGACATATTTTACAATGTTTTCAATTATAAATTATGTTTTTAAGTTTTACAAATTATGATGCCCATCCATGAATGTTCATAAAAGTTGAGATCTATGAAATATGTATTCGAGTATGATGAGATGTTTATAAAGAAAGTACGATTTCGAGTTACCCATGTTTATGTTCATGTTTTTGAATGATCAAGCCTATGTCAAGCATGTTTAAGTATTGGGAAAGCCCATATGATCAAGTATGTTTCATTATTTATCTAAATTTCATGTTATCAGCTTACCACATGGATTTTGGAGTAGACTCTCAATATTTTCAACTTGTGGTATGGTTTGAACCAAGGCTCCTCATGTTATGATTTCAGATTTATGTATGTATTTTATGAGTCAGCTTTGTCACTAGATGATGGTTCAACTTCGTTAACAAATGATGGAGAGCATATGCATGTTTTTGGGAGTAGAGTCTAGCACCGAGTAGGCTAAGGGTCAGCCAACCCTATGCCTCAGAACTACGCGCCAACGTAGGTATGTTCAGATTATTTAGGACCTCCCTTGTGAGTGTTCCCTATTCCCAATGGGCCTTCATCTTGATATCGATATCATGGTAGCGTCCTTAGACCTGGCAAAGCTTTGGACGGATCTTCCCATTTAAGTGTGATAGTCGGGACCTCATAAGCTTTATCATGGTAATTTCGGTTATATGACGAGTCTCCCATTGTTCCTCATGATTTCAGTTATGCATGTTCATCAGTCATGATATTGTGTTCCAGCAGGTTTGACCCAATGTTCAGTTTACTTATGATTATCAGTTTTCAGCTTTAGGTCATTCGATTCAGTTATGATGTCAGCTATGTTCAGATCATGATTTCAAAAAATAGCATGCAAGCCCTACTCTCAGAATCTTATCTTGATTTTGTTTTATATTATGCATGATTTATGATTTTACTTCGCAGCTTTACTTACCTTGCATACTCGATACATTCCACATACTGACCGCATACTCTATGTTGTAACATTTCATTATATAGGCTCAGATATTCAGTCTCATCTTTGTCATTAACCAGACCTACATCTTTAGCACTTATAAGATAGGGTTGGTGAGCCCTCATCTTTCAAGGGCCTTTCTTTCAGTTGTATCTATTACTTTCAGTTCAGACTTTAGTGAGTTAGTTGGGGTCTTGTCCTATCAACTCATCAAAAGTAGAGGTTTTTTAGACATAGAATGTAATCAGCTTCGGTTTTGAGTTATGTATTCCGATGTTATGAGATTGTTAGACTTCCGCTATATTAATTATGTTTATCTTTCACTTTAATATGATTGAGTTAGATGATATGTTCATGCTATGGGTCGACTTGGAGCCTCTCGGGGTTCTTTGTCCCATGTCTCAATCTGGGCCTATGTTCTGATCTTGACATGTATGGAGTGCATGTGGATGTGTTTATGAACCACAAGAGCCTATAGAATGTGTTCACCCAGAAGGACTTGAATTTGTGGCAAAAGAGATGGTTATAGCTGCTCAAGGACTATGACATGAGTTTCCTTTATCATCTGAGAAAGGAAAATATAGTGGCAAATTCCCTTAGCAGGATGTCCATAGAGAGTGTCTCTCATGTGGAAGATGGAAGGAAAGAGTTGGTGAAGGATGTGCATCGGCTTGCACGATTAGGGGTTCACCTTGTGGATTCCACAAATGGTGGTGTCATTGTTCAGAATCTTCTTTGGTGACTGAGGTCAAGGCTAGGCAAGATGAGGATCCTATCTTGGTGAAGTTGAAAGAGGTGGTTCAAAATCAGAAGATAGAGGTCTTCTCCTAAGGGGGAGATAATGTGCTTCGATATCAGGGTCATTTATGTGTTTCGGGTGTCGATGATTTGAGAGAATGAATATTGCACGAGGCTCATGGTTTCCAGTATTCTATACATCCAGATGCCACTAATATGTACCGTGACATATGGGAAGTCTATTGGTGGAATGGCATGAAGAAGGACATAGCTGAGTTTGTGGCTAAGTGTCCGAACTGTCATCAAGTGAAAGTGGAGCATCAGAGACCTGGAGGTATGCTACAAGAAATCAGTATCCCCACTTAGAAATGGGAAGATATCAATATGGACTTCATCACAGGGTCACCTCGCACTCTGCGATAATATGACTCTATATGGGTGGTAGTAGACAGGTTGACCAAAGCAGCTCATTTCCTACCGGTCCAAACTACCGATTCAGCTGAGGACTATGCTAGATTATAAATTTGAGAGTTGGTTCAGTTGAATGGAATTCCCTTGTCCATCATTTCATATAGAGGTGCTCAATTCACCTCTCAGTTTTGAAAATCGTTTCAGAAGGGACTCGGTACTCAGATCAAGCTTAGCACAACTTTTCACCCACAAACAGATGGTCATGCCAAGTGAACAATTTAGACCCTCGAGGATATGTTGAGAGTATGTTTGATTGACTTCAAAGGTATTTGGAATGATCATTTACCTCTCATCGAGTTCGCTTACAACAATAGTTACCACTCTAGTATCCAGATGGCTCCGTTTAAGGCTCTATATGGGCGGCGATATAGATCGCCTATTGGTTTGTTCGCGGTAGGAGAAGCTACATTGATAGGGATAGATTCAATTTATGAGGCCATGGAGAATGTTCAGCTTATTAGGAAAAGGTTGAAAACAACCCAGAGTCACCAGAAGTCATATGTAGATGTTAGGCGGAGAGAACTTGAGTTTGAAGTTGATGATTGGGTGTTCTTGAAGGTGTCTCCCATGAAGGGAGCGATGAGGTTCAAAAAGAAAGGGAAGCTTAGTCCCCGATATATTGTCCCATACAGGATTTTGAGACGTGTTGGCAAGGTGGCTTATGAGTTGGAGCTACCAGTGAAGTTAGCATCAGTGCGTCCAGTTTTCATGTATCATTATAGAAGAAGTGTATTGGTGACCGGCTTTGGTTATTCTGGTGGCGAGCATAGGTGTAACAGATAGCCTTACCTATGAGGAGGTACACGTTGAGATCCTTGATCGATAGGTTCAAAAGTTGATGAACTAAGAAATGGCTTCAATAAAAGTCTTGTGGAGGAATCAGCTCGTTGAGAGAGCTACATGGGAAGCCGAAGTAGATATGATGGCTAAATACTCACATTTATTTTCTTCCAGCTCTATTTCAGCTTGAGTTATCAGTTTTATCTTTAATACTCTACTTAGTTTGATGTCAAGTTCAGTCTCTAAGTTCCTCTCATGTTTTACCATATATGTATGCTTCATGAATTCAGTTCAGTCATGTGTATCAGTCCAGAGTCAATGACTCCGTCACTTTTCAGCTTTAGATGTTCAATATGTGAGATTGTAGTTTCTTTTCCTAGAATTCCAGTATGTTTAACCCATATTCGAGGATGAATGTTCCCAAAGGGGGAGATATTATAATACCCCAAAAGTTCTAAGACTAGACCCGAGATTTAGAATGTGATCAGCAAGAAAAGTTGAAGAATTTTTTTCAGTACGAATCAACCTACGAGTCGTAGGTTGGTGATACGGGTATTAGAAAGACCAGTGGTTCATTTTAGATATTTCTTTCCCTAGACCGCGAGTCCCTACTTTGAGTCATACTATGTGGGTATGACTCGTGGTACAGATCATAACAAATACTTGGGATTTTTCAGATGCTGGTTGTATGATTGTTGGTACGACTCGTGATAACCTGTTATGGGTCGTAGTAGGATTCATGGAAATATTCAGAGGATTGGAGGTTTTGTACTTGGTCAGTACGGGAGGATACCACGAGTTATAGGAGGGTTGTATGACTGGTGGTACAAGTCGTGATAGCTGACAGGATCAGTTTTCCTGCAAATTCATTAAGGATATTTTCATAAATCCTAAGCTCCTAAGCCCTAAACTATGTTGTTTTAAGCTCTAAAAAGAGGGTTTTAAGGGAGCTTAACCTATTCTAATTCATTCAACTCCCATGCATGCAAGATTACGATTTCTCCTTTAAAGATCAAGCTTAAACCCTTCAATTTCTTATTCAAATCTCTTGGGCTTTCAAAGACAAGTGTAGATTCAGCTCATCCAGGTGTAGGCTTATGAATGAGATTTCCTTTCACTCTCATGCTCAAAATTCTCCTCATTTACATGAATTCAATTTCTAAATTATGTTTATGATCTTATTGGGTTTTACCCAACTTTATGAAATTCTCTATGATTTACTTATGTATCGATTCGCATCATGTTTCAAAGTATGTTTAAGATTTATGAACAGATTTTATACCTATTTTGATTATACATTCATGATTTCAAGTTTTAGAAAATTATGCCCAATTATGCAAGTTCATGAAAAGTCAAGTTTATGATTTATGATTTCAAGTATGATGATATATATAGCATGATTAAATGTTGACAAATTACCCATGAATGAATTTATGATTTTTACTTATGAAGTTTATTTCAAGCATGCATGATTTTAAGACTTGGGCAAACTCACACATGTTAAGTATGTTTTTATGATTCAGTTCAATTTTCTAATATCAGCTTACCATATGGTTTGGAGTGATACTCCCCATTTTCAGCTTATGGTATGTTTGGAGTCAGGACTCCCCATATTCATATTTCAGACTATGCATGTAATTACATTATCAGCTTCGTTGAAAAATAATGGTTTCAGCTTCATTGAAAAACAATGGTGAGCATCTTGCATGTTTCCTCATTCTTTGGATTTTATCAATCAGAAGAAAAAAAAGAATAAGAGTGAAAATCTTACCTATCTATAGATCCATATCAAATGTAACCTCTACCTTTATTTTATTCCAAGGGAATCTTTATAACTACAATATAACTAATAAATAGTATGGTAGAAAGAATTTGGGAGTAGTGTCTAGCATCGAGTAGGCTAGGGCTTCATGTAAACCTCAGATCTTAGAACTACGCGTCAACGTAGGTTTATATATTTACTTTGGGATCTCCCTTGAGAGTTCTCCCCTCCCCTATTCCGCAAGGGGCCTTCAGCTTGATATCGATATCATTGTAGCTTCCTTAGCCCTAGCAAGATTTTGGACGGCTCTGCCCACTTGATGTAATAGTTGGGGCATCACGTAATCTCTATCGTGATGGTTTCAGTTGTGACGAGTCCTCCCGTTATTCTTCATGATTTCAGTTATGCATGTTCATGACTTATGATACTACGTTTTTAGCAGGTTTGGCCCAATGATCAGTTTGTAAACTTTTATTTATGATTTTAGTTATGGAAAGCCATATGATTCTATTTTCAACTTTGGGTCATTCCATTCAGATATGAGATTCAGTTTATGACTATACATGTTTTTAGATATCAACACGCAGTTCTCACTCTTATGATCTTATGATTTATGTTTATATACATGATTTTAGTTCATACTTACACAACATGTTTTACTTACCTTACATACTCAATACATTCCAAGTATTGACCGCATACTCTTTGTTGTATCGTTTCATGATACAGGTGCAGACGTTTATACTCAGTTCCACTGTTAGTCAGTTCCCACAGCCTAGTTCAATTTTTCTTATTGGTGAGTCCTCATCCTTCGAAGAACTTCATTTGGTTGAGTTATGTCATTTTAAATTTCAGACTTTAGCGAGCTAGTTGGGGGTGTTGTCCTATCAGCTCATCAGATAGTTTAGAGACTTATCAGACAATATGTAGAATTTCAGCTTTGTCAGTGTTGACTCTGTATGGTTGATTCAGACTTCCGCTTATTCATGATTTTAGTTATCAGCTTTTGCTTGAAGTATGTGTTTTAGTTATCATGTTCATGCCATAGGTTGACTTGGAGCCATTCATGGTTCTTGGTTCCGTGTCTCGGTCCGGACCTATGTTTGATCATGACACTTTACATCCTCTCCAACTGAATAATTAAGCATTTTTGAGGTACTACAGTTCCATCTTTTGGGGATCCCACCATAGCCTATCCTTCCACATAACCTTCTATAGGTCCATCTACCACCGCTACACCTCCAGCACTATTGACTTATCATTGTCATCTGTGTCTAGATGATTCACGCCAGCCACCAAAATCCTTGTCTACACAGAGTCCTTCCATTGCCACTCGAAAAGGTAATTTCTCTACTCATAACCCTCACTCTATCTATACTTGTTTGAGCTATCATCGTTTGTCACCAACCCATTCTACCTTTATATCATCACTATCATCTGTGTCTATTTCTAAGACTACAAGAGAAGCTCTTTCTCATCCAGGCTGGAGACAAGCTATGACTAAGGATATGTCTACCTTACACTCTAGTGGTACTTCGGAGCTTATTTCTCTAACTCCAGGTAAGTGTACAATTGGTTGTCTTGGTTATATACGGTGAAGGTTGCCCCCGATGGATAGATTGGTTGCCAAAAGGCTCGATTAGTCGACAAAGGTTATACACGGATTTTTGGTCTTAACGATGGTGATACCTTCTTTATTATGGCTAATATTGCTTTAGTTCGTCTCTTTTTATCCATGGTTGTTGTTATCCATTAGCCTTTCTACAGGTTGGATATTAAAAATTCCTTTCTTAATGGAGATCTCAAAGATGAGGTATATATTGAGAAAACACCTGGCTTTGTTGCTCAAAGGGAGTTTAGTGACATGGTTTGTAGATTATGACGAGCATTCTATGCCCTAAAGTAGTCTCTTCGGGCATGGTTTGGGAAATTTAGCATGGTTATTCTGGAGTTTGGCATGGTACGAAGTGAAGATGACAATTCTGTGTTTTATTATCACTTTGCTCCAGGTTTGTGCATATATTTGGTGGTGTATGTTGATGACATAGTTATCACAGGTAATTATGATGAGGGAATTATCAAATTGAAACATCACCTTTTCCAGCACTTTCAGACTAAGGATCTTGGTCGATTGAAGTACTTCTTGGGCATTGAGGTTGCTCAATCTAAATCAGGAATTGATATTTCATAGAGGAAGTATGCACTTGATATTCTTGAGGAGACAGGGATGACAGATTGTAGGCCTATTGATTCTCCAATGGATTCGAATGTTAAGCTCCTACCAGGTCAGAGGGAGCCTCTAACTGATCCTGGAAGATATAGAAGGCTGGTAGGAAAGTTGAATTATCTGACCGTGACTCGGCCTTACATTACCTTCCCAATTAGTGTTGTAAGTCAGTTCTTGAATTCTCCTTGTGATAGTCATTAAAATGCAGTTATTTGTATTCTTCGGTATATAAAATATGCTCCAGGGAAAGTACTACTTTATGAAGACCGAGGACATAAGAAAATTATTGGATATTCAGATGCAGATTATGCAGGGTCACCCTCTGACAGACAATTCACTTCTAGATATTGTGTTCTAGTTGGGGAAAATCTGGTGTCTTGAAAAAGTGTAAAACAAAATGTGGTTGCTAGATCTAGTGCAAAAGCGGAATATCGGGCTATGACAGTGGAAACATGTGAACTCATATGGATCAAGAAACTACTGAAGAAGTTGAAATTTAGAGATACTAAAGAAATGAAAATTGTGTGCGATAATGAAGTTGCACTTCACATTGCATTGAATTTAGTATTTTTATCGAGAGAACCAAACATATAGAGATTGATTGTCATTTTTTCAGAGAAATGTTACTCCCAAGAGACATTTCCGCAAGATTCATACAGTCAAATGATCAACTTGCAGACATATTCACCAAGTCCCTAGCTAGTCCCAAAATGAGTTATTTATGTAACAAGCTTGGTACATATAATTTGTATACACCATATTGAGGGACAGTGTTAGAATCTTAATAATATTCTTTAAAATATATGTAAATATGGCAAGTATCTTGATTTACTCTTATTATAATTAGGAATTAATTAGGTATTGATTTGTATTGATTAGGTTTTAATTTATATTGATTTCCTTTCCTGTTAGGACATGTAAACTTAGTATTTAAACCCAATAGCTTGAGGGAATAATCAAGTTGAGTTTTCTCTTATTTCTCTTTCAATTCACATTTTTCTTCCTCCTCCTTCTCCGTCTATGTCACCGTCGTTATTGTTNGTCTATGTCACCGTCGTTATTGTTATTGCTGCTATCATCACTGTTTCCACCATCGTCGTTGTGTTATCTTTTTTATTGTATTATTCTTATTTTTTTTGTTCTCTTATTTTTATAAGCTTTTTATACTCTGGTCATGAGTTTAAAAATATATATTTTTCAAATCCATTGAAAAAATTCTGCAGAAAACCAAACAACTACGGTAGTTGTTGCAACAACTATGTTGAAATTATTACAACAACCACCGTAGTTGTTGCTAGTTGTTGAAATAATTTCAACAGTTGTTTGATCTGTTGCAACGACTCAAATAATTGTTGAAGTTGCTCTATTAACTTCAACATAATTATTGCAACAACTCAAACAATTGTTAAAGTTGTTGCAACAACTCCAACTTAGTTTTTGCAGTAACTCAAATAATTATCGAAGATGTTATAGTGACCTCAACAGTTATTTGATTTTCTGGCAGAAAGTGAAAGACATAAAATGAGAAAAATATAATAGAGGAGAACCTGGTGGTGGTGATGGTGATAGAGAATGAAGGGGTAATGATAATGACAAAGGTGGTG
>JACEIK010012068.1:0-15153 GCA_018107945.1 Datura stramonium | reverse complement strand
TGTCCTTCCATTGCTTGTACCAAATATGAGAGACCTCTTTTAGCTGATATGAGGCCAAGTCTACACACTCCCCATTTGTCACCCCCATAACCTGAGTGACCTTCAAGATCCCTTCAATGAACTCATGTGGATACTCATCCACCTTTGATCCCGTGAACTCAGGAGGGTTCATCCTTAAGAAGTCTTTGATCCAAGCCACCGCTGCATTGCCATTCTGCGGGACCTGCGCAACAACCTGATGGTTGACCTGAGCGGTCAAGGCCTGCGCTAACATCTGAATAGCCACCCGAAACTCAGCGTGGGAAGCTGGATTTGGTGCCTAGGGCTCTTGAACTGGTGGAGCTTGCTGATGTCCATGGTCATTACCATCTCCGTGGCCTTCATCATTTCCATTCCTCCTTTCGTTCATTCTTCTAGGAGCCATAATTCTACAAATCGCGAATCGCACAAATTAGAAGGATGGAAAGGCTTTTCATTGCACGACATAAAACATGAAAGAAGGGGACATTTCCTAAACGTCTAGTAGCGTCTTCGTCATAGGTATGGCGCGCTTCACACCCATGAAAAAGACTCTACTTAACGTGGCTTTCAGACACCCTAGGACACTTCAAACCTACTGCTCTGATACCAAGTTTGTCACGACCCGAACGTACACCCAGATCATAGACACGGGACAAGGGACCCCCAGAGACCCCAAGTCGACCCATGGCACATGCATACAACTAATCTCATTTAAATAAATGGAACATTAAGCATACACATCTCGAAAATGTAACCATGACATAACATCAGGAAATACCAATATTTACATAAGCTGAGTACTACTCATTTGCCCGAAATCCTCTAATATGTAAGACGGGCTAATTGGACAACATCCCCAACTGATCCGAGCAATACCGAAACATAATCAACAAGAAAGTTTATCAAATGGCCCACAGAACATGAGGACTCAACAACAAGCTGATTGCGTAGGATGAGATGGACTAAGGATGAGGATGAGCCTGAGATTTAGACCCTGTATCATAAAATGATACATCATAGAAAGTATGCGGTCAGTACATGGAATGTACTGAGTATGCAAGGTAAGTAAAACAAACATTTTAAAAGTAAAGTAAACTTATAAATAGTCATAGGAGAATGACATCATGCTTGAATCAAAATCTTTGTAATAAAACATAGGGCTCAAGACTTTCAAATCATTCATAATCATTCATTATCATAATCGTAAATAACTTTATCATAATATAACTTGAGAAAATAACATAAACATAACAATGCATAAAACATGCGGAACAATGGGAGGACTCGTCATAACTGACACCATCATGGTAGAGCCTTTCATGATGCCCCACTGTCTCGCTTAAGTGGGCAGAGCTGACCTTGGCTTACCAGGTGAGGATCGTGCATAAGGTGTGATATCACATTTGAGGTGATAATTATCAATACATCATATCATTTACAACCCATGGCGGCACGTGGTTATGAGACACCGGCATAGTCCTTTAAATGCCGGGCTTCTCGGTGATAGACACGGCTCCCAAAAACATGCATATAGGCTCATACATAAATCATTAACATCATGCATTAAGATTCTTTGGCTAGAAAATAACATTTATCATCAGTGATCCCCTTTAAACATGCTTAGCCAAGAATCAAAGGCCCTTTTCATCGGCCAACATCATAAATCGATGAATCAAGTAATTCACTTCATAAATCATAAATTGTTCTTTAACATGTGGGCATTGCCCTATACCTCATCATATTCAATCCCTTAAAAAATGTGCTCATAAACACGGGTAACTTGAATTCACGCTTTTCCATCATAAATAAACTCAAAATAATGAATATTCATCATAAATCATAACTTTCATCAATGGGCATTTTAGATTTTAAAAAAAAGATTGAAACATGATTTTGAAGAAGATAAAATTTAAAATCTGCACAACATGCATAATTCTATAATTAAAACTCAATTAAATCATGCCCATAAAGAGAAATTATATTTTCATGCTTTGGGTAAAACCCCATGGAATTTAAGTAGGAGGATTCATGAATTAACTCGAAATTTGGGCATGGGTGAGGACGAAATCCACCCATTTTAAAACCTACATACCTGGGAATGGATGAACTTAAAGTTCCTTGAACACCCACAAAGAAATTGATGAAAATTTGGGGAAGAAGGCCTTGAATCTCCCAAAAACTTCTATAAGCTTTTGCATGAGAATGGGCATGCAATAGGGACTTAACTCCTTTTATTACACTCAGAAAAATATCCAAAACGACGTAGTTTAGGCCTTAGGGACTTAGGAAATTACGAAAACACCCTTATTAAAATGCAGGAATTTCTGGTTGCTAGTCCCCACGAGGGACCTAACGGTTCGTTGCCACAGGGCATGACTCGTGGCCTTGATCCGTTGAGTCCACTGCCCAAACACCCAAGGGAAACCCCAAGGGTGACTTCACGAGTCATGAGGTCAGACCATGAATCGTAGTCACCTTCCATGGCCTACACTGCCCATCCCCTCTTGCCAATCCTCTAGGGTTGACCATGGGTGACCTCACGAGTCGTGAGGTCTGACCACGACTCATGGTCAAGCCCGCGGCCTCCACACTTAGGCCTTGTCACACCCTGCTGACCACGAGTGACCTCACGAGTCATGGTCACTCCTCACAACTCACCTCATGGGTCGTTCTGTGACGTGGTGCGAATTTTTAGTTTTTCTCCGTTTTCACGTCCGGGTCTGATCCTTGGATTCCCCGGGTATAATAAGTTAACTTACTACTATTGCATTCCAAGCATCGGAATAGATCACTAGTAAAAAAACTTGTTGTTATGAAGTCATAGGGAACACAATCCTAGTCAATTCATTGATCGAATACAACCGAAATTAAATCAAGCATCTACTAGTCTCTACTATTGTTCATTATTTTGTGTTGCGAACCTTCGCTCAAATTACACCTTGTAAATGAGATATAAAGCGGTCGATATCAAATATAGAACCCAAACAGGGTTGTGGTCGAATCCCACAAGGAATATGACGAGAACTTTAGTTAATGTATTTAGCTAATACTATCGGCTTACTTATTTCCTGGGGGGAAGATTTGAAACAAAAAATAATGAAAAATAGTAGAAACTAGTAGATGCGTGATTTAATTTCGATTGTATTCAATCAATGAATTGACTAGGATTCTGTTTCCCATGACTTCATAACCACAAGGTTTTTATACTAGTGATCTATTCCGGTGCTTAGCATATAATATTGGTAAGTTAACTTCACCTATATGGTTGGTCCACAATCTAGATGATTATCACCATACAACTTGATACATATGCGGGTATATACTTAATTTACCCTTACCCTTAATATCGGCTTAGCTATTCTCGGACAAGGTCAAGCTATTAGATGAGGGTTGATAGCCTCAAATATCCGTTGTTAATCCCTTTTTTCATTCATTATTCATTTGATCCGGTGAGTAAGACTAAGACAATTTCCAACATTTGCAACTGTTAAGAAGCAATTAAAATGAAGGAAAAAACAATAAATGCATAAACCCCGTTCAAGATTCAGTAAGTGTTTTTACCTATGTGTGTTAATTCATCATGGTTCCCACAACCCTAGTTATGGGTTTAGCTACTCATAATTGAATAATCATAATTACAAAATAGAGAAGAAATCATAATTACAACTTACAAAGATTTGTAGAAGAAACCACTTGAATTGAATAAATCACCCCAAACCGAAGAACAAAACTTCAATGTTGTTTTAATCCTCAAAATCAAGAACAAAATTACAAACTTCATTTCTTGACATAAAAATGGTAATTCACAACACCAAAATTCACGTTCAAAACTGAAGAATAAACTATTCAATAAAAATAAACCTAAATAAAGTATTTATACTTTCAAACAAAACCTTTCCTAACTAAAAATAGAATCCAGGTCGGCAGTGGCAACAGGCCAAGTAACGACTTTTTAGGTCTCCTAATGAGTCGTGGCAAGCATAATGGAGTCGTCCTTGGTAAAATGTTCCTTCAGGGCGACGGATCATCTAGCGACTAGTCAGGCCAGGGCACGCGTCGTTAGGTCCCTCGTGACCATGGATCACAAAAATTCCAGTGCACTTGATGGGTCTTCTTATTGATCTTATGACGAGTCGTCAAGTCTCCCCACGACTCGTGATGTCCTTCGTTGCATCCTTCATCAAATTTTCAGAACTTTTTCTTCCTAGTCTTCACGACCGTCATAACGACTCGTTACCAGATGTAAGGAGTCGTGCCTTCAATCCGTTACATGCTGGTTCCACACACTTCAAACTTGATCTTTCCCACGACTCCAGGAACAAGTCGTCCATTGAGACGACGACTCATTACCTGGCTAGCGGTCCACACTTTGTTCCATTTTTTCCTTACTTTGCTTATTTCACATTCCGAACCTGTTTTCTTGCAACACTAAAAAAACACAATATATATACATAGACATACCCGGAATTTGCATATCTTCTCAGTTTTAAGCTTCGAAAGTGTCGTAAAATCATGGCACATTAACACCCTCAACTTAGAACTTTTGCATGTCTTTAGGCAAAAACAAATAAAATAAAACTAACTCGACGCTTCAATCAAAAGAACTCTAGGAAACCTATGGCAGTCGCAACTCTTAATCAAATCAGATTTTCTAACCCCTCCTCTTCCATACAAATCCAAATCACAGTGCATATGTAAAATTTCCAACCATGACACAAAGGAATCAAAACATGGCAATACATTGTAACTTGCAACCATGCATATAGTCTAATGACACTGACCCAGACAGTTTGTAGATGATTTTGTTTACCAAATGCTCTCACCATAAAGGAGTACCGCACTCACACATATGTATATGCTCATGACAATATATTTCAATTGGGACTGGGTAAAAGCACACTCGCGCTCACAAAGAAATTCTAACTAGTGCACATTCAATACCATAAGCTTGCCTTTACTTTTAATACCTCGATTTTAAAATGGGTTAACTAGGATCACTATAGGACTTTTTTAGCTTGTAACATAGGCTCGGGGTTGGGTATAGTGCATATGGGAATAGTAGCTTAACCCTCCTTGGCACTATACTCACTTTGGCTCCACTCTTAACCTTCTTTTCACATCTTTCCCTTTTTCTCACCTTTTCCTTCTTTTGCAAATACGGGTGCATTTTTTCTTCTTTCAAGCAGTTTCTTTTATTCTTTCTCACTTTCATTTTTCTTTTTGTTCTTTTTCTCTTTATCACTAATTTTTTTCTTCTTCATTTTGCACACTGCACCCACCCTTTTTTTCTCATTACTCAATTACATTGCACCCTACTCTTCTTATTCAACCCTATGATAGCCACCCTCAACTTAGGTGATTTGCCTGAGTTGAGGTTCACAGTGTCCAAGGAGGTACCAGGATCAAAACAGGTTCATTATAATCAAAGCAGGAAGGTGAATTGGTTTTAACAAAAAAATGGTCAATTTAAGCTCAAAATTGGGATCAAGGGATATTTATTTCCATTTGGTAGGTCTTTTAAGGCTAAAGTGGACTATTCATAAAAAACGGCCTATGATCCTTTCCTAATTTCCCATTCTATATACCTCGGTATGACTGACCAGGCAAGTTGTAGATTGACATGCATAGCAGAACTAGCTATAAAACCTTACTCACACAATGCACATGACAACATCATCACTTCTACTAACTGCTAGTTCAGGTACAGTCACACAATGGAAAACACATTCACAACATTAATGCCATGCAAAGATTCACAATGGTCACGCTTGTCTACTTAACACACACAAATTTTTAGGAGGGGTATCACATTATCACTTCAAACAAATTCATTCTATTGGCTGCCTTAAGTTCACCTAATTTTCTTTTGACTGACACTATAGCACAAAAACCTAAATGTGCCAGTTCTACTAGATAAGGAACACCTGAGGGAAAAGACATCTGGAAAGAAAAACCATCGGGTTATTTTTAGCAAAGATGCAGGTATCCCTCCCCATCCCCATCAAGAAAAGCATGCAGCGTCCTTGACACATAAATAAAAATAAATTATGGGAATGGGGAACATACCTGTGCGACCTAGGCGTCTGTGGCCTTGTTGGTGGAGGGCGTAGATACACCTCCAATATCCTCTCCTGTTCCATCGAGCTGAGCCGTGCATTCTCAGAACCCACTGAGCTTGTACCCTCTCCACGAGCTCTCACTACATCAACTTCGGCCCTCTGTCGAGCCTCATCTTTGGACAGCTGCAGTGCTGCCTCCATCTCTCTTCTCTCCCACTTCTGCTCATGTAGCAGAGCACTATCCTCATCAACACTCACCTCCTCACGAGGTCTCTTCCCTTTATCATGGTGATCGGCTCCTCAGTGATAAAGTCTACTATCGGTGGTAGCTCCTCCTCACTCTCATCATCAACCACTGGAAGCACGGGTGGAGTGATAGCAGCAACTTGTCATGCGAACAACTCCCGCACCTTATCTTGGAGTGCTGCTACCTACGCATACCATCTCGCCAGCTTTGGCGCTTGTAACTGCTCAAGGCACACATCCATCCACCTCTCAAAGGCGTCTAATCTACCATGCACTGAACTGGAGAGCCCTTCCAACTCTTTTGTGACCCATGACTTTACCTGCTCCATCAGTACCTTGACCTGAAGGGCCGTGTGTGCTGCTGCTTTTCAACTTTAGCTAGCCGCCTAGCCATGTCGGTCAGAAACTCTTGAGAAATCGTGACTAGGAAAACTAGTGAAACACGAGAGGTCACAATGGGTCGGCGAGTTTCTACTGCAGTGGATGAAGACTCTGGAACCTCAACATGTGATGGAGTATTGGCTACATTGGTAGCCTCAGGATGGCTACCGGTCTCTCTGGCCTCTGATGGATTTTTCTCAAACTCAGTAAACCTCACAACCTCAGTCTGAATACCTCCGCTCAATGCCTCTGCTAATAATGTAGCTCCAGCAGATATGGCTGACTGGCTCCTTGCTCTCGACATCGGGTTTGTGTCATCTCTTATCAACCTGATATCAGTGATTCTGTGGACCACCACTCTTTGATCTACAGATGGCAATTCTGGCACCCGGGACTCCTGATAGAGCCGATCAATGAGGCATGGGAAGGGAATGGTGGTGCTGTCTATGATAGTTCGCTCCCAAGTCTCCTCAACGATGTATCTCGGGAAGTTTATAGCATACCCCTCCATAATACTTGCTACCAATGCAGCTCTGTCCGGTGAAACCACATTATTATTGCTGGTAGGGACCAACTTGTGTTGTATCAGTGGCCACCAAAATTTTTCTTGAAAGTTCAGTGTGGACTTTTTGATCTATGATTTCGAGCCATGTAGCCATTCCACTAATGGACCCTACGTGGCAATGCTGCGCGCTAGCCAAGTGTATTGTCTGATTCTTTCCTCAGTGCTCATCTTTTTGGTCTTTACTTTTTCGAGCTCACTTAGCCTATGGTTAAACTCAACTGTGTTTATTGGGGCCATGTAATTAGGACCATATAGCATCCTAGAGATGGTCCGCTCAGAGATATCAACAAGTGTCTCCCTAACCATTACTTGTGTCAATGCAGGCCTCTTCCTCCAATCTTAGGTGGACCATTGCAGACATTATTGGGATCCATCCTGTTATATGCACACATAACCTAGAAAATTACACCTCGTAATGAGATAGACCACCATGACTTGGCCAAAAAATTCAGGGAAGCCTTGTAGATCGGTTTCCTGCCTGTGACCCATTCTGATCCCTCCTTAAGCTCAACAATAATATTTTCCATCCACTAAAAGTGCATCACTTTGTCCTCAGTGCTCAATTTTCTGATCCCCTTCATTGCCTCCATTTAGTAATCATATTCAGTAGTTCGAGTCGGCACTATATAGTCACCACCCATCAAGACCCTGGTGATGGTCCGCTCAGATATGTTGACTGGATAGCTCTCACCCTGACAGATTCTAGCACAGGATCCTTCTTAATTGCATTATTTGAAGGGTCCTTTTTCTCCAAGATGTAGTAGTAATTTGCGTAGAGCTCATGCACCATCTCCATGCTGTATTTTCCTGGAGTCTTGGCCATCCAATACATGTTGTAGCCCTCGAAGAGCCTTTTGAGCTCTTGTACTTCATTCAGGGCATTGATCTGAATCTTGGGCTCTTCCTGAATACTGCAGCTGGGATTCCTTTTCTCATTAAGAGCGAGCCCTGCATAATACACATCCCTGAAACCCTGCACAAACTATCATTTGGACCTTGCTTCTGGTGTGGTGGCAGGGTCAGAGTCATCCACTTGATCGTATGACTTTTCGGCAACACTATCCTTGTTACCAGACTCCTCTACCTCAAAATCATCATCCCCCAATTCTTCAGCATCATCATTGCCCTCCTCTGCATTATCTGCAGGAGGGTATTCACCATCAGACTCGGCCTCTTCACCTCCCTCTTCAGACTGGGGAGGTGAGGCAGTAGCCACTGTAGCTTCCTGGGCTTTCAACTTCGCTCTAGTTGTAACCACTGGAGATTTGTTAGAGGTTTCAATGTTTTAGTGCACCTTCGAACCACTAAAGCTATCCGGTTCTAACTCATCACGGAGCTTCCGCCTTTTAGAAATTTCCTTCCATGCGACAGCTTTCCGTTGCTTCTTGTTTCCTGTTGAAGTCATTTAACTTGGGAGACACATTGTTAGATTAACAAAAATAGGACAAGCTATATTGGGGTTCTGGCAAAATAGACGACCGTCAGTACGGGTCGTTGTAAGAACAATGGCCCGTTGCTGCGGTCATTGAATCATTCTCTGAAAGCTGTGTCTTCTATTTTGATCCATGAGCCAATACAACGGTCCATTATAAGATACAACGGTCTGTCTAAATGGTCCATGCCAAGGGAGTATAGGGCTTAAGTTATGGGACTTTACACAACGACTAGTTTCAACGATCTGTTAAGTGAACCAACAATCATTGAATTAGTCGTTGTGAGACTAATATCTGGGATCCCTGAGTAGTCCCAACAACCCAATCAACAAGCCATTGTAGGGTAAAATGAGTCATTGATTGGGTCGTGCAGCCCGCCCTCACCCGCATCTATTCCATTCAAGCTTTAGTAAAAACCCAGGTATTACTTTAGGCATTGAAGCAAATATTTGGGGATTACTAAACCATCTACCCCCATCAAAATTTCATAGCACCCATTAGATTAAGTTTTACTTCTCAATGATGCATACTATTTTCTAGAATTCACAAAACTACCATATGGACATACTCCCTCCTATTAGTTAACTTCCAATGTTAGGGTAAATATGAGGAACAATAATATGAATCCCAATGCATAATTCTCCCATATGTGATATCGTGAAGCAAGCACTATGAAATTTAATTCGGGAAGGATACGATGATGAGAAAAAAAAGAAAAACAAGGTTTTCTTTTACACCAAATATATACTAACTTTAGCAGGAAAAGAATAAAATTCTTGGTCAATTTTTGGAGAAATGGGAATCAATCTCACACTTGTAGGGGCAATGGTGTTGGTAGAGTTGTGCAAACCGGAGGGAGTGAAGGTCGGTGCTTGTTTTGATTTTGAATGTGAAGTGTGCATAAGCCGGGTGTGTGGGGTTTTAAATAAGGTGGCCTGAGCGAGTCGGGTCGGGCTGGGAATATTTAGTTTTGGCCACGACTCGTCTAACGGGTCATGTAAATTAACAACGACCCGTACCTACTACTCGTTGGTAGAGTTCTTGACACTTACTTGTGGAACCTACGAGCACATAGGATGGACCCTCTATAGTCACAATGACTCGTACTGTGCGTTCGTAGGTTCTTTCCATGGATTTCAGGCCTGCAGACATTGGTTCGAACGGGCGATCCCACGACCCGTTAGAGATAAGTACGGTTTGTTCTGAGTGCCCGTTGGTTTGATTTTGTGAGAGGGCACTCAGAATAGTAGCAACAATTTGAAACCACGAGCCATGCTATCTTACAATGGCTCATTTTGAAGATCGTGGTTCCAGGTCTGAACTGAATCCTCTGGCTTTCCTTTTGCCTTAAACCTGCACACTTCAACACCTGTGAACACTATATTTACATTATAATTACAACTTGGGTTGCCTCCCAAGAATCGCTTAATTTAACATCGCGGCACGATGCGGGTATCTTGATTAGTTAGACTTCACCCAGATACCTCCATGGGTTACCTCCCATGCAACATCTGATTTAATGTCGTGGCATAATGTAAGTCCCCGGGTTACTCAGACTTCACCCAGAGCCCAAAGGTCGACCAGTTTAATTTCTTCGCTCTTTCCCAAATATGCTGTCACCCGTTGACCATTCACCTTGAATCGCTTGCCTTCATGGTTTTCCAATTCAATTTCCCCATAGGAGAATACTTGGACCATTCGAAATGGTCCCAACCATTTGGACTTCAACTTGCCAGGAAACAAGTGAAGCCTAGAATTGAATAGTAACACCATATCACTTGGTTTGAACTCTCTCTGCTCAATCTTCCGGTTATGTTGAATTTTCATCCTCAGTTTATAAATTTCTGAACTTTCATAGGCTTTCAAATGAAATTCATCTAGCTCATTCAACTGATCAAGCCTCAAGTTTGCAGCATCACTCCAATTCAAATTCAGCTTCTTGAGCGCCCACATAGCTTTGTGCTCAAGTTAGACCGGAAGATTACATGCTTTCCCATACACAAGATAATATGGAGACATGCTTATAGGGGTCTTGAATGCGGTCCGATAATCCCATAATGCATCATCTAGCTTCCTTGACCAATCTGTCCAATTAGCATTCACAGTCTTTGCTAGGATGGTCTTTATCTCCTGGTTAGAGACCTCAACTTGCCCACTAGATTGTGGATGATAAGGTGTTTCCACCCTATGTTTCACCCCATATTTATCCAGCAAAGTCCGAAACAACCGGTTGCAAAAGTGCAAACCACCATCAGTAATGATGGCTCTAGGAGTCCCAAATCTGGCAAAACTGTGACACTCTTTCCTTCATTATTTGGAAACACAATTCCCTCCACCCACTTCGAAACATAGTCCACAGCTACAAGTATGTACTTCATCCCATTCGAGTTCACAAATGGGCCCATGAAGTCAATGCCCCAAATGTCAAACAGCTCAATGATAAGGATGAGAGTAAGAGGGAGCTCATGCCTCCTAGATATGCCTCCTTTTCTTTGGCATGCAACACATGCCTTTGCAAAATCATGAGTGTCTTGTGAATGCTTGGCCAATAGTACCCACATTGCAGAATTTTGTGGGCTGTGCGAACCCCCCTGTGGTGGCCTTCAATAGGGGATGAGTGGCAAATCTCCAATATGCTCAACACCTCAACCTCAGGCACGCATCTCTGAATCACCCCATCAGCACATATGCGGAATAAGTAAGGCTTATCCCAAAAAAACTTCCGCACATCAGACATAAATTTCTTTCGCTGGTGAAATGATAAATCTTCCGGTACCACATCACTAACAAGATAATTTGCGAAGTCTGCATACCATGGAACAAGATCCTGGGAAGAAGTCAAAACCTGCTCATAAGGGAATGTGTCATCTATATTGAGCTCATCCTGAAGTGTTGCATCTGCTTCTAATCTCGATAAGTGATCCGCCACCTGATTTTCAGTCCCTTTTCGGTCCTTAACCTCAAACTCGAACTCTTGCAGCAATAGAACCCATCAAATCAGCCATGGCTTGTCATCCTTCTTTTCCATCAAATATCTCAAATCTGCATGGTCTATATGGACTATCACCTTAGTTACAAGCAAGTAAGCCCAGAACTTCTCGAATGCAAATATTACAGCCAACAACTCCTATTCCGTCACGATGTAATTTCTCTTAGCTGCATTAACAGCCTTGCTAGCTTAAAATAAATAGGATGGAAAATTTTTTCATGTCTTTGGTCCAAAACAGCTCCCAGAGCCACTCCGCTAGCATCACATTTAATCTCAAACGGTAAGGACCAGTTAGGTACCGCTATGATCGGGGCAGTGGTCAATTTCTCCTTTAGGCATTCAAAGGCCTTCAGCCAAAAAATCATCAAATGAATCACATACCACTGAAAAGTCATCCATAAAGACTTCAATGGTATCCTCCACCATGTCAGAATATATGGATATCATGCAGCGCTGAAAAGTGGTGGGCGCATTACATAACCCGAACGGCATCCCCTTGAAAGAAAATGTACCATAGGGACAGGTGAAAGTGGTTTTATCTTGGTCTTTGGGGGCTATAGAGATCTGATTTTACCCCGAATAACCATCAAGAAAGCAGTACCACCTTATGCCTGCAAGTCAATCTAGCATCTGATCCATGAATGGTATAGGAAAGTGATCTTTTTGCATCCAGTGGTTTAACTTCCTTAATCCGTGCATACTCTCCAACTGGTGATTGGTCTGAGTGGAATGAGATCATTGTTAGCATTAGGGACTATCGTGATTCCTCCCTTCTTTGGCACACACTGAACTAGGCTCACCCNCTCACCCATTTGCTGTCAGCAATAGGGTAAACCACACCCGCATCCAACCACTTGATGATTTCCTTCTTGACCACCTCTTGCATAGGTGGATTCAACCTATGCTGATGCTTAATACTTGAAATACAATCTGGCTTAAGCTGGATCTTATGTGTGCATATACCAGATGGGGATCCCAATAATTTCTGCAATGGTCCACTCAATGGCTTTTTTATACCTTTTCAGAATGGAGACCAAAGCCTCCGCCTGCCATTCCTCCAAGTCAACTGCAACTATGACCGATAAAGTGTTTCCAGTCCCCAGAAATACATACCGTAAGTGAGATGGGAGTTCTTTGAGCTCTAATACTGGAGGCTCCTCAATAGATGGCTTGGTCGGTGGGGTCATCCGATTCTTCATATCAAGATCAATCTTCTTTGGAGTATAGGTGTATGACCCCATACAAGAAAGTGCATAAACAATCTCCTCACCCCCATAGATCTCCTCAGCATCAACATTCATCAAAACTGCTGCTAAATCCTCAATAGTCACCAACTCCTCAATGGGCATGATTGGGAGTTCAGCTTCCACAACATCAATCACTGCGACCACCCGCATATCATTTGGCTGCTTCATGGACCGGCACACATTAAATGTTACCTCTTTTTTGTTCAACTGGAATTTCAGCTGTCCGGTCTCCATTTCTACAAGAGTATGTCCGGTAGTAAGGAATGGTCACCCCAAGATAATGGGGGCCTCGAAATCAACCTGACAGTCCAGAATAACAAAGTCGGTCGGGAATATAAAGGACTCTACCTTCACTAGCACATCATAGAGAATCCCCACCGAATTTTTCACCATGTGATCTGCCATTAATAGCTGCATTGTAGTCGATTTGGGGGCTCCTAATCCCAACTGTCTGAACACTACTAACGACATCAAGTTTATACTAGCACCCAGATCACATAACACCTTAGCAAAATTAAAGGCTCCAATAGTGCACGGTATGGTGAAAGCACTAGGATCTTCCTTTTTCTGAACACGAGACCGAGATGCTATTGTACTCAATGGTGCAAATTATCAGCAGGTTCGAAGCTCACGATTCTCTTTCTAGTGATAAGGTCCTTCATGAATTTAGCATAACTGGGCATCTTCTCGAGTGCCTCGACTAGTGGGATGTTCATAGATAATTGTTTCAGCATCGAAATAAATTTTTGATACTTCCCATCTTCGACCTTTTTCTTCAGCCTATGCGGGAAAGGGGGAGGAGGTCTAGGAATAGACGTGATCTTATGAGGTGCCTCTTTTTCCTTTCCCTTGCTAGACTTATGCTCCTCTGCATTACTAGGAGTTGTCATATCCATGGGATCATCAACCAAAATTTGCTCCTCAGAGTCCACCACCTTATCATCATCAATCACCACGGGCTCAACTATCTCATCAGTCACAACCGACCTTAGAGGATCAACTGTCGCCTTCCCACTCCTAGTAGTGATCACCATGCAATGACTATCATTTTTAGGATTTTTAACTATAATGCTGGGACGCGTGCCTTTCCACCTCTGATCCATAACAACATACATCTGACCAAGTTGCTGCTTAATCTGCTTAATGGTAACGACATGTGATTCCACCTTTTGGTTCATACCAGAAATATCAGCACGGAGTTCCTTGAAATGGCCATCTATTACCTCCATCTGCTTAAGTACCTTAGATAACGTGTCTTCCACCCTTGAACCAATAGACTCTGGCTCACGATTTCTTGGAGGAACATATAGACCGCTTCTGTCATTCTTGTACTCCTCACGCTTTTTCCAGTCACTATTGTCTTTGCCTCTGCTCCTATCTCTGAATTGGCCTTGGTTGTAATTGTAATCTCAGTAGTAGTTCCGACCTTGGTTCCCCTAACCTTGACGCCAAGAGTCTTGGTTGGACCCTTGTGTGTTGGTCCGAAAACCCGCCCCTTGATCATTCAGATAATTGCTTCCTCCTCAGATTCTGATTCGGCTCCATCACTTCTCGGGGCCTTGCCCTGAGAACCCACTGCATTAACCTTTTCAGCTTCGGCTCCCATGAAATGCGTAGCAAGCAGCCCCATTGTGGTTTTGATCTCAACAATATCCTAGTCTCGCTCTTCATTCTTTCTTCTTTGCTCCGCAGATATACCTACTGTATAAGTACCAGCCAGAGCTTCCTACTATTTTGTGTGCCATGCGTGGTTGGTTTTGGTTATCCTGTCAAGGACCTCAGCAACTTTAGCATAAGTATGGCTCATGAATGTTTCTCCCGAGACAGTATCAGCCACCACCTTGGTGTTAGCATTTAGATACCTATAAAATATCTCCAATAATGTATCATCTGGGATTTTGTGGTTGGGCACCATTTTAAGCTTATTGTTGAACCGCAACCATGTCACGTAAAATGCTTCAGAATTCAATTGCCTGAAGTTGTATATCTCATCTTTCAGCTGCAATGCTCTAGAAGGTGGGAAGAATCTGTCACGCCCCGCCTTGGGGGGTATGACAGGCACCTGGTGCCCTAGTAGGACCTGGACTGCTAACTAGTAGGACCCCGACCTATCCATACTGTACAACAAAAGAAAATGAACTACACCTCTGAATATCAAGCTCCGGATGACAGGAGTTGATGACTCTATGAGCTGGCTGGAATCACGAGGGAT
>JACEIK010012061.1:19192-32515 GCA_018107945.1 Datura stramonium | reverse complement strand
TTTTTCTCCTTTGCACTCCTTTGCATTTCTTCTCCGATCAACCTGAAATATATCTTACAACAAGAAATTGGTTAGAATTCCAAGGTTTGACGAACACAATGTTTTATTTTTATATTTACACTCCCGCTGCCATTGCTGGCCCGAGTGAATCACGTAACATGACGTACATCATGAGCATACATCTAATATAAGCAAAATATCAACAGACTTAAACTTTTAGAAATAAAAATGCTTAATTTATAGAAAATACGTACCAAGTTTATATCAACACAAATAATCTATGAAGCCTCTATCATAATGGAATAACTGTTCTACCGGGATAAGGCACTGACATACCTCTATAGTTAAAAACTAGTGAAGCTGAATATACTGACTAAGCCCAAAAATGAGTGGGGCTCACTAATAGTTGAGTATTAGATAAATCCTACTTTCATCTTGATCATCGGTCTGAGTACTTGAATCTGCATTAAAAAAATGTAGCGCTCCCGACAAAAGGAACGTGAGTACATAGGATCATATAGTATGTAAAATCGTTAAATAAAACATAAGCATAGATGAAAATAGAAAGGATAACCAGAAAACATAGACATGGTATGAAGGAATCAAGAATTCAAAATCAGTAGGTTGACCGTTTAAAAATCATCTTTAATCATCATTCATTAATTCATTGTGGGAGGTTCTTACTTTAACAAAGACGCTTAAAACTGAGAGAATAGCATGGAATTAGGTATGTTTATATGGATATCAAGTACTTTTGCTTTGTTTTCTGAAAAAATATGTGTTGGAGCAAAAATGAGCAAAAGAGGCATAAAAGTGCGGAAAATCATCCAAGTACAAGTTCCTAGTACGACCGTACCTTGATTGTACGAGCCATACTGAGAATCATGGTGAAAGTCAGAAGGCTGAAATAAGAGGAAGGAAACATATGACTCTCAGTACAAGCGGTACCAAGATGGTACAAGCTGAACTGGAGTCGTGATATTCTTCAGAGAAATTTGCACAAGGCAGTGTCTTGGTATGGGTGGAACCCACAGATCGTAGCACTCATATACGATCCGTACCATGAGCCATGGTGAGCTTCGAGTGATTGTTCAAGACTTTGCAGAACTTCAGACACAACAAGCAGTATGAGTCGTAGGAGGAAGGTACGAGGCGTACCATAACACTTGTGGAAAACTTCAGAAGATGTCAGAATTCTAAGGGCCAAGATACAGATGCATTATACGACTCGTAGGACTATGGTACGAGGCATACCAGTCTGCCAACACTTAGACAAATCTGCAGCGTCCAAGGATGTACGAGAAATAGGTATGACTCATACAATCCTGTTATAGGTCGTAGGATCAGTCGTGATACAGTCGACGCCAGATATGGAAAATTCCCTGTTAGCTTAGGAAAAGGTTTCTAATATCTGTATAAATACTTTTTATGTTTTATTTTAGTTAGAGAAGCTAGAAAGGAAAATTTGTGAATTTTTATCATGTTTAGGAGAGCAAAATTCTTAGGATCAAACTCTTTATTTCATCCATTGTTCTTTGATATTCAAATCAGGCTTTCTTTCAATTATTGTTGCAAGTATTTAATTATGTGTTTGTATATGAATGCTAATTATAATCTTACAATCATGAGAGGCTAAAACCTCCACAACTAGGGGTTGTAGGAACCATGGTGGATTAACAAATTAGGGTTACACAAAAGTGACTCAAAACCAATGCTAAACGCGTGTATTGTATTCTCTTCATCTTTAAACATTTCTTAACGAGGTATAATGTTAGGACTTGCCCCAATTCTTTACTTGCTTGAACCTAGAGAAGCAGAGATTAGGAAAAGAGAATTACAACAAAGCCTTGGTCTTTATGATCATTGTATTAACTTGAGTTGTGGTCGCAAGATAGTTAAATTTGGAACATATTGATAATGGTTAGTTTGAAATCGCTCATGCGACCTGACCCGGTGATTAAGTATAGTCATCCAATAGGGACGAACCAGTCATTTGAGTGAACCCTACTTATTAGTTCTACAAGTAAGCATTGGAATTGATCACGTACGTATACCCGAAGTAGTTATGAACCCATGGAAAACACTTATCCTTGTTATTTGAAAATCTTGATAACAATCATTACTGTAATCTTGCTTTAATATTATTTTTCTTTAAAATCCCCCAATTTGGAGATAACTTACCAACAATTTCAAGTACTGGCATTAGTCTAGATCTTACCTTATTCCCTATGGGTTCGACCCCAACCTCTTTGTTGGATTATTTATTTACAAAGACCGCTTCATACTTTTTCAGGAAGTGTGAATTTGAGCGTTATCAAAAAGTGGCGTTGTTATCGGGGAATACGACTAAGATTAGATTAATCGCTTGTATTTGACTTTTGATTATTATTTTTTGAATTATATTTTTTTTGTTTTAGGATATCCATAGGTTATTGCTTGGTGAATGCCAAGTACTCGTCAGAGTGGAAATCCCCTGATTCCTTTGGATCTCGAACTCGAAAGAACAATGTGAAGAATGGAGAACCAAGAGCAGAGAGATGCCCGTATTGCTGAAGAAGCTAGGCAAGCCGAGCTAGCTCAGCAAGATGCACTTTAGGATGCGGAGGAGGCTCGAGATGAGGTTGTCAATTCTGGTCGTCATGAAAGGGGAAACAAAGGTCAAAGATATTCCCCTCAATTCTTTGATAAGGATGACCCGAACATTGATAAAGTCGGGTCAATCGGAGCTATCGTACCACCACCATTGCCTACTGGGGAAAAATTTTACATAACTAGCACCATGATCCAATTATTGAACATGAAAGGGATATTTAGTGGTCACGCAACTGATGATGCCAACCTGCACCTGATGAACTTTTTGGGAATATGCAAGGCGTACAGGCTGCCCGAAGTGAGCCAGGATGCTATAAGGCTAAGACTCTTCCCTTTCTCTCTGTTTGTGGAGGTCATTTTATGGTTATCAGAGTTTCCCAATGACTCCATTACCAACTGGAGGGAGCTTAAGAAAGCTTTTCTAGAGAGATTCTTTCCACCCTCCATGATGCTGCAGCTTAAGGAGGGAATCTATAATTTCCGACAACTGAAGACTGAGGCACTCCATGAAACATGGTTAAGGTTTAAGAAGAAGATGACCAAGTGCCCGAACCACAAAATTCCTGATGACAGTCTGTTGGAGATTTTCTATAGATCCTCGAAAAAAAGTACAAAAGCAGTAGTAGATACAATGGAATGAGGAGCACTGATGAGCCACACCTGGGAGAAAGTTGCCACGATTCTAGATAGTGTGACAAAAAAAACAGAGCATGGCACACCGGGAAGTGGAAGTAGCGGCTAGTGCATATGTTGTTGGTTTGACTACAGACCAACGAAGGAAGGAAGAAGAACGTGACAAGGAATTGGATCATATGTGCACATTATTGGACTTTCTTACTAAGCATAACATAGGAGCTGGAGCCAGAAAAGCTAATATAGTGGGGACACTGGGACAGGAGCCAGGCCTGACCACTCATAATTCAAGGAGGAGGCAAACTTCTTAGACAACCAGGTGGTGTGTTTCCGAGCCAACACCCAAGGGTCTGGATAAGAAACTTGGCTCCAAGGTTCTAGAAAACAAGGTCGGAACCAATATAGAGACAATTACAATCAGAATGGGTATAGATACAAAAGCCGAGGTCATGAGCTCGAGGGAGATTGGAGAAGGAATGACAGATACCACAATAACCGAGTAGGATTGTATGTACCTCAGAATGCACGTGAGGGGGAGGCTAGACATGCAAAGTTGGAGAGCATGATGGCTGAGATACTAAAGAAGGTGAGATCTACAGATATTCAGCTGAAAGACATCCGTAGTGATCTATCGAGCATAGGTCAGAGAATTGAGTCACATGCTACGGGTATCAAGAAGATCGAACTGCAGCTAGGGCAATTATTAGCATCCATGAACCCTAGACAAAAGGGTACACTACCTAAAAACATAGTCCAGAATCCAAAGAATGATGGTCACTACATGGTTGTGAGAAGAAGAGAGGTATTTCAGTGCATGAGTTTAGGGTACGATTGGTCCTATGACTTGTAACTTCATTGTACGGGTCGTAGTACTCACTATGTTTATGAACTATGCAAGGCATGGACCTCAATGTAAGAAAGACCTACAAGTCATAGTACGATTCATTCCCCCATAGTACGAGTCGTAAGAAGTGCGCGTAGGTCCACAAGTAAGTTCTCAACCTCTCTGTTATGAGTCCAAGGGATTAGTCGTGATGGGCCAAAAAGTTTAAAATCACCCGTCTTGGCTCAGATTTTTCAAATCTGCCCTACAACCTATTTAAACTTCAAACACACCATACCCTCCTCCCACACACTCAAAACCCAATTCACAACTAGAACCCATGACTCCCTCACAACTGTAACTCAGAATCAAGATCGATTTAGCAAGTTCTTTGCTCAGATAACACCGTGAATCCCAATTTCTAACCCTAGTTCCTAATTATCAGTCAAAGTAAGCAACATTCAAGAAAGTTATGTGTTGAATTTGATAATAAACCTGTTGTGCCTGAAGAAAACCTGCTTAATTCCTGAGAGTCCTCTTAATGATTGAAAGTTTAAAAAGGACAATGACCAGGGATGTGAACGAGTCAGTGTGCGACTCGGTAGGGGATTTAACTTGTAAAAATTGCGCAATAAACTGTTAAACTTGAGTTATGGGTTGTGATTAAAAATGGGAGGAATGGGTATATGTAAAACATGATAAATGCATACCTGGACTTGGGGAATTATTAGTACCCAACACCAAATTAAAGTCACCTGCAAACTAAATCAATAATAAAGCAGGGATAGGCTTCATAATCCTTTCTACGACTCGTGGTTTCATACTATGACTCATAGAATGGCTCCTTGGGACTGTCCAAAGCCAAATTTGTAATAATTATGAGGTACAAATCCTAGTATGGCTCATGGTGTCCTGCTAGGATTCGTACCTGGCAATCATACCAAGAGTCTAAAAAGCGTCAAGTCCACAAGTGACAGTACGATCCTTTCTACGACTCGTGGAATCGACTTACAGTAATACCATGAGTCATGGAAAAATACAGAACATTTATTTTCAAGAGGCATCCTAATATGACTCATGGTACGGACCGTTCCTTCATGGTATGAGTCGTACTTCAGAGGCATAACATTGACCTGAGAAATTATGAGTCTCAGTATGAATCGTACCTCCAAGGTATGACCCGTACTGTAGACGCGTGATAAATTTCAAAGGACTTTTTATTGCTTTCTTTTTCTCATGTTTGTAATTCTAACCTTTTTTCCCACAGGTACAATGACGCAGAAATGAAAAACATCTAAGGCAACTACTCGGAGGGCATTGATTGATGAGACCTTAGAATCCGAACAAGTGGGAAACTCCTCTAGTGATTCTGTAGAGGAATACCGGGTCAATACATCTGATACTCATGGGACCCTAACCACTAGGGCGAAGGCTAAATCCCAAGCCGTGGTGGCCACTGCCATATTTGCTGGTGCTCCCCAGTTTGAGGAGGGAGCGGAGGAAAGAGCCCAAGAGTCCGGAAGCGGCTCTAATAAAGAAGAGGGGTCCAAGGAGGCCCAATGTAGCGATACATACAGTGAGTCCGGATTAGAAGAGGAGGCACCCAATGCCGAGTAGGAGCAGACTCTTCCTAGGGAGATCCACACATTCGGTGGAGAGTACCAGGAGCCCAAAAAATATATGAATAGGGCATTGCTCTCACCTCCAAGAACAAACCTAGGTGGAGCATTCAGGAAGAGCTGCAGATCCTCATGAATTCACTGAATGAGGTGGAGGAAAAAAACAAGTATTTAGCTTTTATGGATTCGATTGGATGGCTAGAGCCCTGTATCAATACGATTTAGAAATCGTTCGGGAGTTCTACGCCAATTATTTGGCAACCATGGAGCAGAAACCAAAAGAGGGGCAAGATCAGCCCAAGCTAGAGAGCATCATGGTACGAGGCTGCAACATGGATATATTCGAGCGCACTATTTCTCAGGTGTTATATGAGCCCCAATTCATACCACCACATGCTACAACAGAATATGAATATCAAATGGAGGCCTTGAAATAGATCAAACAACTGGGTTTTGATGAGAGGCAGAGGCAAATTCAATGGTTGTTCAGAGTGATTGCTGAGGGCAAAGAAGAGGCGGAATGGGTCACTAGCAACAAACAAGTCACAAAGAACTCTCTAAACTTCATAGCTAAAGCCTGCTGAATGTTAGTGCGCCACCGGTTAGGCCCAACAGTAAATGATAATACCCTCAATGCAGACATAGAAGCTTTGGTGGCTTGTATCATGTCCAGATACCCTATCAATATCCCAAGGGTCATTGTAAAGGATATTTAGGATCGGGCTATGGGATTGAGCACTACCATCCCATTCCCGAGCCTCATATTCAAATTATGCACAGAGGCGGGTATCAAGGTGCGTCGTGGTGAGGAGCACCTAATCGGAGGACAACAAATCACTGATATTGGCCTAATCTGGGATGATATGAACCTGGTAAGTGGGGCACGACTTTCTACAATAGTCCCATTATCATGGATAGTTGGGGTCGCACAGGTGAATTCCCCTACTTCACAGGAGCATGGCGAGATACCAACTACAGATTCCAATCATTCAGATGAACCTCCTAGAACCTCCGCTACACCACCTATGAGCCTCCCGAGCTAGAGTCCAACCGGGTACATGCTACTGCCTCAGGAATTTCTCCAAAAGCTATCCAAGAGACTAACCGTAGCTGAGAAGAAGGTTCAGTCAATGATGGAGAATGTCAAGCCTTGGGTAAAGGGTGATATTGAGATAGTTGCACAGGCTCTACACGCCAGGCTAGATGGTTTTGAGAGTTGACTCAACATGCGTATGACCAAGCATACTGACACGGGCAACCTCCATGAGGAGTTGGGGGCTCTTCGGAGTCAAGTGGATGAGCAGTCATCACGGAAGTCAGCAATCATAGTAGCCCCCACTCTTCCTAACATTGATGTTGGTGTTGACGAGGAGCTTGATCTGATGACTTATTGGGAGCCTATAGGAGTCAAGAAAGAGAAAGGGAAAAATAGTGTCTTTGAGGATGTTGGAGACAAGACCCCAAAAAAGAAGAGAAAGTGTGAAAAAACAAAGCGCAAGTGGGAAAGATTGGAGAGTCAGTAGACTCACGACGTGCATCAATCGGAGTTGCTTGAGAGAGCTAGAGGAGCGGATAGCTCCACCACAACCTAGATAGAGCTTTCGGGTGGCAAGGACCCTTCGGGAAAGCCACGTTTAGCCCCGATTATTCGTGAGGTCATAAAGGCGACCGTTACTATTGAGGGAGTAACCACTCCCCCTACTAATACACTAGTGAGTGTGCCGTCCACCACCAACGCCACGATTGCAGTGGAGGTACCTCCTACGCAGGATTACAGGAGCGCTTAGTGTGCTGTAGGTATGTTTCCTTCCTTATGCTTCATATTTTATGCTTCGTGGATGAAGCATGCTTTTTGAAAAAAGGGAGGGGATGTACTTGTATTTTTGGAATTTTGATTCGTCCGAGGGTTTTCTTTACCATGTTTCATTTTTCTCAAACATGCTATCTATTAGAACCGACATGTTTAGGATTTTATTTTTGTGATTTTTGTTTAATTAAAAAGTACCTTAGGAGTACTTAGCCAATAAATTGCACTAGTTTCAAATTTGTAAAAATTAACCCTGTTTGAATTTTTTTGATGATTAGCTATGTACTTGTTGATTGCAAAGCATGATTTCTATGGATCTTTTTATGTCATTTAGTGTATTAGCATGAATGATTTTTTTTTAGCCATGAATAAACTAGATAGGTAGAATGCATGCAAGACATGTACCATGAGTGAGTAAGGTCTAATACCTAGTTCAATACTACGTAGAGGATCTAGAACTTTCTCAATTGGTCTTTACATAGGTTTTAGGATGGTTTGTTAGGAAAGGATCATAGACCATTTTTGTTTATCCCATTTTTAGTTCAAATGACCTTACCAAAATGATATGATTCTCTTGATACCGATTTTGAGCCTTAAATGAACCATTTTTTGATTAATCAATTAATTGTACCTATTTTTATAATGAACCTATTTTGGCCATGGTCCCTCCTTGGATAGTGTGAACCTCAACATAGGCAAAATTCCTAAGTTGAGGGTGGCTAGAGTAGGTGTGCATAAATAATGAGAAGGTGAAAAAGGAAGAGAAAAGAAAAAGGTGAAATATGAGGTGTGGTGTGACAAAAGAAAAAGAAAAAAAAGAAAGAAAAAATGAAAAAGAAAATGCAAAAAAGAGAATGATGAATGAAAAGTTTGAAGAAATACATCACACTCATACAGTTGCATAAAAAGGGTGAAAAGGGAGGAAAAAGTGAAAAAATGGAGCCACATGTATTTAGTGCAAAGAAGAGGTTTAGTCACTAAAAATATTCCATATCTACCATACCCATCCCGAAAGCCTATACAAGCCGAATCAAGTCCTATAGTGATTCTAGACTGACCATCTGACAAACCAAAGTAGAGAAAATAAGGGCAAGCCTATGGTATACGATATGTAGTATTTGAAACTTCTTTGTGAGAGTGAGAGTCTTATATGTTTAGTCCCATGTTTCATATTTTACTATACTTGTGAGTGGGGGACTTCATTTGCTGTGAGGGTACATTGTCTGTGTTTAACTTTACCAATTGTCTATATGGAAAGCATTAGTGATGACTTGCTATCTGTTAATAGCTAGAAATGACATATCTTTATCCATGTTTATCATGTTTTGTGGTTGCTTGATGTTCATGTGCTGATTTGGTTCACGGGAAAAAGGTTCAAAAGCGGTTGGAGTTATGGTGCAAAATTTTGATTAATTATTTGCTGTAGTATGGTAGGTTTATTTTCTAGTTAAGTATCGTGTTTAGTTTTTTTGTTTTCTTTGCCTGAGGACATACAAAAGTCTTAAATTAAGGGTGTTGATGCGCTGTGAGTTTACAATACTTTCGACGCTTAAAACTGAGAAAATAGCATGGACTTAGGTATGTTTATATTGATATAAGGTACTTTTGCTTTGTTTTTTAGGGAAAATATGTGTTAGAGCAAAAATGTGCAAAAGAGGCATAAAAGTGCAAAAAATTAGCCAAGTACAAGTCTCACTACGAGCCGTACTGAGAATCATGATGAAAGTCAGAAGGCTGGAAGAAGAGGAAGGCAACATACGACTCTCAATACGAGCCATACCAAGATGGTACAAGACATAACTGGAGTCGTGGAATTCTTTAGAGAAATCTGCACAAGGTAGTCTCTTGGTACGGGTGGAATCCACAAATCGTAGCACTCACATATGACCTCTACCATGAGCCATGGTGAGCTTCAAATGATTATTCAAGACTTGGCAGAACTTCAGACACAACAAGTAGTACAACTTGCAGGAGGAAGGTACAAGGCATACCACAACACTCGTGGAAAACTTCGGAAGATGTCAGAGTTCTTAGGGCCAAGCCACAGATGCATTGTGCGACTCGTAGGACTGTGGTATGAGTCATACCAGCCTGCTAACACTTAGAAAAATTTGCAGAAACCAAGGATGTACGAGAAACAGGTACAACCCGTAAAATCCTATTACGGGTCATAGGATCAGTCGTGATACAGTCGGCGCCAAACATAGAAAATTCCCTGTTAGCTTAGGAAAAGTTTTTTAATGTCTATATAAATACCTTTTATGTTTTATTTTAGTTAGAGAAGACAGAAAGAAAGTAGTAGAGACGTGTGAAGAATAATATTTCTGAATTTTTATCAAGTTTTGGAGAGCAATTCTTAGGATCAAACTCTTCATTTCATCCATTGTTCTTGAGATTGTTCTTTGATATTTAAATCAGGTTTTCTTTCAATTATTGTTGCAAGTATTTAATTATGTGTTTGTATATGAATGCTAATTGTAATATTACAATCATGAGAGGCTAAAACCTCTACAACTAGAGTTTGTGGGAACCATGGTGGATTAACGAATTAGGGTTACAAAAAGTGATTCAAAACCAATGCTAAACACTTGTATTGTTTTCTCTTCATCTTTAAACATTTCTTAACAGTGTACAACGTTAGGATTTGCCCCAATTCTTTACTTTCTTGACCTTAGAGTAGTAGAGATTAGGAAAAGAGAATTACAACAAAGCTTTGGTCTTTATGATCATTGTATTAACTTGAGCTGTGGTCACAAGATAGTTAAATTTTGAACATATTGATAACGGTTAGTTTGAAATCGCTCATGAGACCTGACCTGGTGATTGAGTATAGTCATCCAATAGGGACGAACCAGTGGTTTGGATGAACTCTTGTTATCAGTTCTACAAGTAAGCATTTGGGATTGATCACGTATGTACACCTGAAGTAGTTATGAATCCATGGGGAAAACTTACCTTAGTTATTTGAAGATCTTAATAAAAACCACAACTACAATCTTGCTTTAATATTGTTTTTCTTAAAATCCCCCTAATTTGGAGATAACTTACCAACAAGTTCAAGTACCGACATTAATCTAGATCTTACCTTATTCATTGTGGATTCGATACCAACCTCTTTGTTGGATTCTTTATTAACAACGTCCACTTCATACTTTGTCAGAAAGTGTGAGTTTGAGCATTATCAAGTTCAATCTTTGCCCGATCAGCGAAGCCATTCTATAACTTACCGAGGTATGAGAGTCATAACATAATTTGCTAGCAAGGATCCATAATAGCCTATACCATGGATGAAAATGATCCATGACCTAGGCATACATAGTTTCAGGCACGAAACCTTCTCGGTTAAGAATACTACTCTCTTTTCATTACATAGTGTGATTTACTCTAAATCATAATTAAGCAATCAAGCTTATATTCATAAGTTATCATCATACCATAATCATATTTTATCATTGTCATAAGACCTTTACATTTATAAGTCATCATGTCATAATTATTGTTCATAAAAATAATTGTAACTTCTCTTTTAGAGGATATATCATAGTTCATAAAATTATTGAAACTTCTTTTGTAGAGAAAAAGTTATAGTTCATAAAATCATTGAAACTTCTCTTGTAGAGGAAAAATCATAGTTCATAAAATCATTGAAGCTTTTCATAGAGGATTCGTGGAACTCGTGGAGTAATCAAGAATGATTATAAAACATATGTAGGCATTCGTAGAGTTTTAATTCATCATAGACATACATTCTTAACCTTAACCCTCACAATTTAAGAAGAAGGATTTATATGAAACTTTCATGAAACATCATGTGGGAAATGAAATAAAGTGTTCCCATATGTGAGATAGCCTTACATACCTTTTTCTCTGGTTTATATTTTATGCCATGAAGAGATAATCCTTGTGGAGGTAAATATTGGTGGAGAAAAATATATCAAAAATTCACTTCTCGAAACCTAGGTGTGATTTCTGGCATTGTTAGAGATTGAAGGATAATTTGATGTTAGATTTGTCTAGAAGTTAAAGGAATCATGTTGTATGATCGTAGAGAAATCTTACCTTTACTTAGGATGAGAGAAGAAAATTTCACATTGGGAACCCTTGGAGACCTTTACGTGAAGTGGAGAATGAAGTTAGAATGTCATTTGGGGTATTTATAGGGGACCCAACAGCGTTGGCGACACACGTCTCTACGAGGTTGCAGCCATATCTGTGAGGTCGCAGAGGAATTCACAGGGAATATCACACACAAATCTTCTGGGTCACAAACATCTCTATAAGGTTGCAACCATCTTTGTGAGGTTGCCGAGGAATTCGCAGAGAATGTTGCACACAACTTTGCTAGGTCGCAGACATTTTTACTTCTGCTACCTTCTAGTAAAACAATCATATCTCCATATAGAAAAGTTCAAACAACAAATGGTTTGATGCATTAGAAACTAGACTCAAATGGATTTAATTTGGTAGGTATAACATCCTCTAGATAGTTATACTAGGTTAAAGTTTACTCTTACCTGTAAACTAAACAAAAACGTCATAATTCTCATTGTCTTTGCATGGCGTTTCACCTACGACCAATATACGGCCTATACATTCCATACATGGTGCATACCTGATTTTGTTCTTTAGCTAACATTAGCTCCTCCATTCCATAACCATCTACTTCTCATGGTACTACTTGTAAGTGAAATATACAGCTATATCTCACACCATAAACGATGTTACACCTTCAAACTTGAATCAGCTACAAAATTCCTTTACACTTTATAACTTATGATCAACTCCTCCAAACACTTAGTATTTATCAAAAGTATTTTGGATCGGTTTTACTCACATCTATTGAACAATTTAAATCTTTGCATGATGGTACGAGGTGTTACAATATCTCCCCTTTGGGTCTCATTCGTTCATGAATGATGGTTACAGGCACTAAGATATGCTATCTCCAATTTCTCAAACCTATGCCAGCTATCTAGAGACATCATCATAGCCTCACAGGGCATCAAACGGTGCATTAACATGAAAGAACATGTATAAATTATATTAGGCCCTGATTGACCTCTTAAAACATGAAAATCCTCCATAGAACTTACCTTTATCTTTGTTTATCATCGTAGGCATCATCATCGTAAGGAATTTTGTGACATTCTGAAAAAGGAGTTGTATGCACGAGTATATGGGACAGTTAGTCCTAGAATAGATATGACATAGTAGGGGTTCCCTTAAACATGATGAGCATATCATAAGCCGTTGGGTTCGTAGATCATGAGGAACGAATAGGACCTCTTATTAATATTATCATCGTAATCGTACATGTAACATAGATATTAAAGGAAGAAAGACTATAGACATGCACTGTAAGAGATGTTGGAGATGGAACATTAACTTAGCTGAGTACATTGACCATTTGACATGGATTTTGTATAACATGACTGATATAGCATTGTACATAAGCTTTATTTCGTCTGAATTACCTAGCATGGAGCATGAATGCGCTGGACATACGGTAAGAACGAAATGTTGACATTAAGCATTTTCTTCTTGATCACGGAACAAATGTCGACAATTCACTATCATATCTTTCTTGGCTTCCCATATAGCCTTATCAACATCTTGATTTCTCCATAAAACTTTCAGGGGTGCTACTTCTTTGGTCCATCAATGGTTATCAGGTCTTAGGTGTTTCTAAAGTTCAATAAAATTTCTTTTGCATATAAAGTCATCCCAAGGAATATTATTCTTCCTTATCACAATGATCAAACCCCCTCAAACTTCACAAAGTAGTCATAAATGCAAGAATCCACACATTCATCAATATAACACTCAAGCCTATCGCTATATATATATAT
>JACEIK010012059.1:0-10704 GCA_018107945.1 Datura stramonium | reverse complement strand
AGTGTTTCCCATGGGTTGATAACTACTTCGGATGTAAACACGTGATCAATCCCAATGCTTACTTGTAGAATTGATAACTAGGATTCATCCAAATGACTGGTTCATCCCTATTGGATGGCTAAACTCAATCACAGGGTCAAGTCTCATGAGTGATTTAAAACGAAAAGCTATCAATATGTTCCAAATTTAACTATCCTATGACCACAGCTCAAGTTAATACAATGATTATAAAGACTCAGGCTTTATTGTAATTCTCCTTTCCTAATCTCTACTTCACTAGGTTCAAGCAAGTAAAGAATTCGGGCAAGTCCTAATATTGTACACCATTAAGAAACGTTTAAAGATGAAGAGAATACAATACAAGCGTTTAGCACTGGTTTTGAATCACTTTTTTGTAACCCTAATTCGTTAATCCACCAAGGTTCCCATAACCCCTAGTTATGGAGGTTTTATCCTCCCATAGTTGTAAGATTACAATTTGAATTCATAGACAAACATATAAATAAATACTTACAGCAACAATTGGAAGAAAACCAAATTTGAATATCAAAGAACAATCTCAAGAACAATGAAGGAATTCAAGAATTTGATCCTAAGAATTGCTCCTCAAAACTTGATAAAAATTCAAAAGAATTCTTCTTCACACCTCTACTACTTCAGTTCTATTCTCCTATAACTAAAATAAAACATAAAAGATATTTATACAGACATTAGAAACTTTTTCCTAAGCTCACAGGGAATTTCTCATATCTAGTGCCGACTTTGTCACGACTAGACCTACAACCCGTAGCAGGATTGTATGGGTCGTACCTGCTTCTTGTACGACCTTGGATACTATATATTTGGCTAAGTGTTTGCAGGCTGGTATGACTCGTACCTCAATCCAATGAGCCGTACAATGCTTCCGTGGTTTGGCTCTGAGAGATTTGACATCTTCTGAAACTTTCCATGAGTGTTATGATACGACTCGTACCTTCTTCCTATGACTCGTACTGTCTATAGTGTCTGAAGTTCTACCAAGTATTGGAGAATCTTCATAAGTTCACCACAGCTCATGGAATGATTCGTATGTTGATGTTACGATCCGTGACTTCATCCTTACCAAGATTCTGCCCTTGTGAAATTTTCTCTGAACAATTCCATGACTCCAGTTATGGCTCGTACAATCATGGTAGGGCTCATACTGAAAGTCGTATGTTTCCTTCTTCTCACTTCAGCCTTCTGAATTTCATCACAGTTCTCAATACGGCTCATACAATCAAGGTACGACTCATGCTGAGACTTGTACTTTGGCTGATTTTTTGCATTTTTCAGCTTCTTTTGCACAATTTTGCTCCAACAATTATTTTTCCTAAAATTAAAGTAAAAGTGCCTCATATCCATATAACCATGCCTAAGTTCATGCTATTTTCTCAGTTTTTAAGCGTTGAAAGTGTTGTAAACTCATACCATGTAAACACCCTCAACTTAAGACTTTTGCATGTCCTCAAGAGAAGAAAACAAAAACTAAACACGACACTTAACTAGAAAATAAACCTAGCCAGCCTGTCACGACCCAAGCGTAGACCCCGATCAAAGTCACAAGACAATGGACCACGAGAGACCCCAAGTCGACCCATGGATTAAGAATTCATATAACTCATACAATAAACTGAAGGATCAACGATATAAGCATAACAGAAGTCTAACTCAACATAACAACAGAATAAACATCTGAAACTGAATACACGTCTAAGTCTGAAAAGCCTCTGATCTGGACGAGCTGATGTGACAAAATCCCCAACTAGCTCAACAATACTGAAACTGAAAATACATCAGAGATAACTAAAAGTATAGTCCTCAAAAGATGAGGATTCACCAATCATGCAGGTGCTAACTCTGATAAGCGACTACGAACGGGGATGAACTTGGAAACCGGATTCTGCATCATGAAACGATGCAGCATAGAAAGTATGTGGTCAGGATGTGAAATATACCGAGTATGCAAGGTAAGTAAAACCGCTTAAGAAAAATAAATCACTTAAAATATTTCATACATATCATAAGATTTCAAGTATAAGTAGAAGGGATACATGAATTCCTTTTGAAATCGTAATATTATCATTACATGACCATGCTTAGCTTTACAATATTATGACTGACTGGAATGACTCAAAGTTTAACATAACATTTATATCAAAAGCTGAACGATAAGTCAAACCTTACTTTTAGAACATGCATGCATAAGGTAATTATCATGAGTAATGAATACGCAAATCTGAATTATATAGACAGTGGGAGACTCGTCACTTAACAGATATACCACGATAGAGCTTACGTGGTCCCAACTATTACACTCATGTGGGTAGAGCCGTCCATAACCTTGCTAGAGAGATGGATAATACCATTATATCAATATCAAGCTAAAAGGTCTATCTAGTCCGGGGATAGCTCACAAAAGGGGTCCCAATAATATAATGGTATCAACCTACGTTGGTGCGTAGTTCTGGGGCATAGGGTGATCGACCCTTAACCCGCTCGATGCTAGACTCTTCTCCCAAAAAAAACATGGAATGCTCTACATCGTATATAATGAATCTCAACATCGTCTAATGACAAAGCTTAATAACGAAATAATGCATAACTTAATATCGTATGAAATGAAGCTCAACATTGTCCTTTGATAAAGCTCAATAATTACATACATCTCAATTATGAATCCATGCATATGAGAAGCATTATTTTGAAACATGCTACAAGCTCAATCATAGGTGGGAGCATCTACTACAAATCATGTGGTAAGCTATATGTAGAAATATTTAACTCAACATACCACAAGCTAGAATTTATAAAAAATTGGGAAACTTCACTTCAACAATGTGGTAAGCTTATGTCGGGAAAATCATCACTTTAAATCAACATGTGGGTATTCCCTAAAGCTTTATCATACTAGGATCTACTCATTTCATTTTGAAAACAACATCATAATCATGGGTAGCTTTAGAAACATGATTTTCATCATTAAATCTCATCATCATCATACATTCAACATCACTCTCTTCTTTCATGAACTTCTCGTCCATGGACATTCAACTTCATAATTTAGAAATCACAATTGGATTGAAAACAATTCAAAATCTGCCCAAGCTTCACAATTCATCAATATAAATATAATCTAATCATACTCATGTATAGAGATTGAAGAATTATGCAATTGGGTAGAAACCTCATACTTGATCATAGCCAATTCATCATGTTTTGATAGAAATTGGGCATGGGTGTGGAAGAACACACCCACTCAAAATCTTACATACCTGGAAATGCTGAATTCTAACACACTCTAATTGCCCTACCTGAGATTCCAATGGAAACCTTGAGATTTTTGCCTTGAATCCTCTCTTCAAACCTTCAAACTAGCATACATAGGAATAATGACTAAGAAAAGGTTTTCCCCTACTTAAAACCCACTATAATGAGCCTTAAATGACGTAGTATAGGTCTTGGGAACTTAGGAAATTATGAGAAGGCCCTTACTAATTCGCAAAAAATAATTGTTGGGTGTCCTAATAGACGACCTGACGACTCATCACTTCGAGCCACGATTCGTCAAGTGACCCGTCAAGTACACTGGATAATAACTCTGACAGGGCTCGTAATGCGGGAAATGATGACTCGTGCCTTGAGACCATGACTTGTGGTCACCTTCCGTCAGGTACACTGTCCTACTCTCCAAGAAAATTCAATCTTCTTGCTCACAACTCACCTCACAAGTCGTTGGGACTAACCACGACTAGTGGGGTCCCTTCCGTTAGGTACACTGGTCGATCCTCCCATTGAATTCTCAACTTCACCCCACGGATAACTTGACGAATCATCGTGGCTGACCACGAGTCATTCCCACGCCCGTGGGGACCTTAAACCTATAGCTCACCCAGGCCTTCCCACAAGCCACCTGACGACTCGTGGGGTCTCCTCACGAGTCGTCCAACGAATCGTCCTGCAACTGAAGCCACATTTCCCAGATTTTTTCCGTTTGACTCTCGGGTCTGTTCTGTGGGTTCTCGGGGTATTACAATATCTCCCCCTTGGAAACATTCATCCTCGGATGTTGGAAACAAGCAGAAAATAGAAACATGAAATTTTCATATGCAAATACTCATTATTTTAACCGAAAACTGATGGAATGACTACCTCCAAAAAGAACTACACCTCCAAAAAGAACTACATAGCTGAACTGAATTCAGGCATCACATACATTTATCATAACATAATTCAAACTTGTGCAAATGAACTGAACATAGAAACTGATTAGAGAATTAAAGCAAAAACTGATACCTCAAACTGAAACTGAGGCGGTAGGAAACAGGTAGGGGTATTTAGCCATCATGGCCGCTTCGGCCTCCGACGTAGGTCCCTCAATATGATAGTTTCTCCATAACACCTTCATCGAAGCTACTTCTTTGTTCCTTAGCCTCCAAACCTGGCAATCAAAAATTGCAACTGGAATTTCCCCATAACTGAGGCTATCTCCCTCACCAACGCTTTCCACCGGGGCAACTAAAGATATATCACCCAAGCACTTTTTCAAGAACGACACATGAAACATGGTGTGAACTGAAAATAACTCCAATGGAAAGTCCAACTCATATGCTACCTTACCAACTCTTCTCATAACCTGGTAGGGACCAATATAGCGGGGACTAAGTTTTCCTTTCTTTTCGAACCGCATGACTCCCTTCATGGGAGATACCTTTAGAAATACCCAATCATCAACCTCAAACTCCAAATATCTTTTTCTCACATCAAGATATGACTTTTGATGACTTTGAGCAGTTTTCAGCCTGTCCCTTATCAACTGAACCTTCGTCAAAGCCTCTTGAACCGAGTCTGGCCCTATCATAGCTGCCTCACCAACCTTAAACCATCCGATGGGCGACCTACACCTCCGCCCGTAAAGAGCCTCGAACGGTGCCATTTGGATACTTGAGTGATAGCTGTTATTGTAAGCAAACTCGATCAAGGGCAGGTGATCATCCCAACTACCTTTAAAATCTATCACACATTCTCTCAACACATCCTCGAGAGTTTGAATTTTCTGCTCCGCCTGACCATCCGTTTGCAGATGAAATGTTGTGGTGAGTTTAACTTATGTCCCAAGCCCTTTTTGGAAAGACCGCCAAAACTGAGAGGTAAACTGAGTACCTCGGTCTGAGATAATAGATAAGGGCACTCCATGAAGTCAAACCAACTCCCAAATATACAATCTAGCATAATCATCCGCTGAATCTGTGCTTTTAATCGGTAGAAAATGTGTAGCCTTGGTCAACCTATCTACCACCAACCAAATGGAATCATGATATAGTCTAGTACGAGGTGGGCCTGTAATAAAGTCCATGTTAATCTCTTCCCACTTCCAAGTAGGAATGCTTATATCCTAAAGTACGCCTCCTGGCCTTTGATGTTCGACCTTGACTTGTTGATAGTTCAGGCACTTGGATACAAATTCTACAATATTATTATTCATGTCGTTCCACCAATATATTTCGCACAAGTCATGATACATCTTGGTGGCACCCGGATGGATGGAATACCTAGACCCATGTTCCTCTTGCAATATTCGAACTCTCAAATCATCAATATCTAGGACACATAGACGACCCTAGTATTGCAGCACCCCATCTCCCCCTTGGGAGATAACCCCCACCTTTTGACTCCACACCACTTCCTTCAGCTTCCTTACAATCGGGTCCTCATCTTTCCTAGACTTGACATCAACCACCAAGGACGATTCTGACCTATTTTGCAGAACAACGCTGCCATCGGTCGAGTCGACTAATATAACTCCCAACCTTGCTAGTTGATGGACATCTTTCACTAACTCCTTTTCCTCATCCACGTGAGGCACACTCTCTATAGAGAGCATGCTAAGCGCATCCGCAACCATATTAGCCTTGCCCGGGTGGTAAAGGACACTCATGTCGTAGTCCTTTAGTAACTCCAACCACCTCCTTTGCCAAAGATTGAGATCTTTCTGCAGGAACACATATTGCAAGCTCTAATGATCCGTAAATACATCCACGTGGACCCCATACAAGTAAAGCTACATAATCTTCAATAAAAACACCACCGCCGCTAACTCAAAATCATGGGCCGAGTAGTTCTTTTCATGAACCTTCAACTGTCTCGATGCATATGCTATCACTTTCCCATGTTGCATCAACACACACCCGAGTCCAACCTGCGAAGCATCACAATACACTACAAAGACATCCGTACCCTCGGGTAGGCCAGCACTGGTGCTGAAGTGAGTTAGGACCTCAAATCCTGGAAGATTTTCTCACAAGCCTCCGACCACTGAAACTTCACCTTCTTTTGAGTCAACTTGGTCAATGGTGCAGCAATAGATGAAAAACCCTCCACAAATCTTCGATAGTAACCCGCTAAGCCCAAAAAGCTCCTAATATCTGATAAGGTCATCGGTCTGGGCCAATTCTTCACCACCTCGACTTTTTGAGAATTTACCTTTATGCCCTCACTTGATACCACATTGCCTAGAAATGCCATTGAGTCCAACTGAAACTCATATTTGCTGAACTTTGCATACAACTGACGATCCTTGAGGGTCTGAAGCACTACCCTCAAGTGAGCGGCATGCTCATCCTCGCTCCAAGAGTATATAAGGATTTCATCGATGAACACAATCACGAACATGTCCAAATATGCCTTGAACACCCTGTTCATTAGATCCATAAAATATACAGGGGCATTGGTTAGTCCAAAAGACACAACAACAAATTCATAATAACCATACCGAGTCCTGAAAGCAGTCTACGAGATGTCACTCTCCCGTACCCTGAGATGGTGATACCTAGATTTGAGTCGATCTTGGACAAACACTTTGCTCCCTTAAGCTGATCGAACAAATCATCAATCCTAGGTAAGGGGTACCTATTCTTGACCGTTACCTTGTTCAATTGTCGATAATCAATACACATGTGAAGGGAACCATATTTCATCCGAACAAATAACACTGGTCACCCCATGGAGACTTATATGGCCTAATAAAGCCCTTATCTAATAGGTCCTTCAACTGATCCTTCAATTATTTTAGCTCGGTTGGAGCCATCCTGTAAGGCAGAATGGATATAGGCTGCGTGTCGGGAATAAGATCTATACCGAAATCAATCTCCCGCTTAGGAGGGAAACCTGGAAATTCATCAGGAAAGACTTCTGGATACTCACGTACTACTGGTACAAAATGGATAGTCGGGGTTTTAGACTCCACATGCTTACCCCTAATTAGATGGTACATCCAACCCTTAGAAATCATCTTTCTGGCCTTAAGGTAGGAAATGAACCGACCTAAAGGCACATCTAAACTACCCTTCCACTCTAACACTGGCTCACCCGAAAATCTGAGCTCTACTGACCGGGTTCTACAAGTAACTGAAGTATAGCATACGAATAGCCAATCCATGCCGAGAATGACATCGAAATCGGTCATGGCTAACTCTATCAAGTCCGCTGAGGTGACCTTATGAAGGACTGAGACTGGGAAACCTCTATACACCCGTCTAGCTATAAATGAGTCACCTACTGGAGTGGAAACTGAGAAGGACTCTAACAAGACATCGGGACTGACTCCGAAGCTACTGGCTACATATGGTGTCACGAAAGATAGGATATCCCCCGTATCTAGCAATACATATACATCAACATGAAAACTCTCAACATATCGATGACTACATCTGGTGAGGCCTCCTGCTCCTGACGAGTGGCTAAGGCATAGAATCTGTTCTGGCGTTGACCGCCAGTTGTGCTAGTAGATGCCCTCTGATGTGCTGTGTGTGAGGGAGGGGCTGCTGAACTAGAAGTTGGGCCTCGGCCCCCAACCTGATCCTATCGTGCTGCGGGACAATATCTAAGCATATGTCCAAGCTTCCCACATCCAAAACAAGCTCCTGACCCTGCCAAGCACTGGCCTTTGTGTCCTCGGCCGCACCTGTGACAAGCTGGAATGCTAGAATCTGCGGGCCTACTGCTATGACCCCTCGAGCCTTATGCTCGCCCTCTCTAATTATGTCTGGGCCTAGATGGAATGCTCAGTGCTGAAGATGCTGGGGTTGATGATCTCTGGTGTGTCTGCTATCGATGCCCACCACTGAACCTTTACTGAGAGAACCTGTGGTCCTCGGTCCTGGCCCACTTGTCCTCTCTCTCGCTCGAATGTGTCGTCTCCATCTGCTGGGCGTACAATACTATGCGAGGGAAGTCCATGTACTAGTGCAGCATAGCTGTCCTGCAGTCCTTGTCCAAGTAACCTACTATGCCATGCACAAATTGGCTCACCCGTGTCCGCTGGTCATCCACTAACTCCAGGGAGTACTTAGATAGGCAAGTGAACTCAAGGGAGTACTCCTGAACAGTCATCCATCCTTGCCTTAAATTCATGAAGTCAGCTGCTCTCAGCTCCCTCATCTCTCAAGGGAAGTACCGATCTAGGAATGCAACCTGAAACTCTTCCTATGTGATTGGACCTGCTCTTGTGACCCTGCTGTCCTTCCACTGGCAGAACCAAATATGCGCAACCCCCTTAAACTGGTAGGAGGCCAACTATGCACACTCAATACTACTCACCCCCATAACCTGGGTGATCTTGACAATCTCATCAATGAAATCATGCGGTTCCTCATCTACCTTAGACCCCAAAAACTCCGATGGGTTCATTCTCAAAAAGTCCCAAACTCTAGCCGCCGTTGCATTAATGTTTTGAGGAACATACACAATGGCCTGCTGATTGACCTGAGCGGTCAAGGCCTGCGCGAGCATCTAAATAGCGGCCCGGAACTCAGCATAAGCAGCTGGCTCCGATGCCTGAGGCTCCTGAACTGATGGGGAAGGCTGGTGCCCATAACCGTTTCCGTCCTCGTGGCCTTCACCGTCTCCATTCCTTCTTTCATTCATTCTTCAAGGTGCCATGATTCTGCAATCGCGAATAGCGTGAATTATAAGAATAGAAATACTTTTCACCACACGACATGGATCATGAAGGAAGGGAACATTTCCTAAACGTTTAGTAGCCCCTTCGTCATAAGTGTGGCACGCTTCACACCCATGAAAAAGACTCTACTTAACGCGGCTTTCAGACTCCCTAGGACACTTCAAACCTATGGCTCCGATACCAAGTTTTTCATGACCAAGTGTAGACCCGGATCTTAGACATGGGACAAGGAACCCTGAGAGACCCCAAGTCGACCCGTGGCTTAATAATTCATCTAACTCATACAATAAACTAAAGGATCAACGATATAAGCATAGCGGAAGTCTAACTAAACATAGAAACAGAATAAACATCCCAAACTAAATACACGTCTACGTTTGAAAAGCCTCTAATCTGAACGAGCTGATGGGACAAAACCCCCAACTAGCTAAACAATACTGAAACTAAAGATACATCAGAGATAACTCAAAGTCTAGTCCACGAAAGATGAGGACTCACCAATCACGCAGGTGCTAACTCTGATAAGCGACTAGGAATGGGGCTGAACCTGGAAACCGGATCCTGCATCATGAAAGGATGCAGCATAGAAAGTATGTGGTTAGTATGTGGAATGTACCGAGTATACAAGGTAAGTAAAACCTCTTAAGCAAAATAAATCATTTAAAACATTTCATGCATATCATAAGCTTTCAAGTATAAGTAGAAGGGCTACATGCATTCATTTTGAAATCGTAATCTTATCATGAAATGACCATGCTTAGCTTTACAACATCATAACTGACTCGAATGACTCAAAGCTAAACATAACATTTATATCAAAAGCTGAACAATGAGTCAAACCTTACTTTTAGAACATGCATGCATAAGGTAATTATCATGAGTAATGAATATGCAAATATGAATGATATAAACAGTGGGAGACTTATCACTTAACCGACATAGCACGATAGAGCTTACATGGTCCAAACTATCACACTCAAGTGGGTAGAGCCGTCCATAACCCTACCATGGCGATGGACGATACCATGATATCAATATCAAGCTAAAACGGCAATCTAGGGTGGAGATAGCTCACAAGGGAGGTACCAATAATATAATCGTATCAACCTACATTGGCGTGAGTTATGGGGCATAGGGTTATCGCCCCTTAACCCGCTCGGTGCTAAGCTCTTCTCCCAAAAAAACATGCAATGCTCTACATCGTATATAACAAAGCTCAACATCGTCTAATAAAGAAGCTCAACATCATCTAATGATGAAGCTCAACATCGTCTAATGACGAAGCTCAATAATGAAATCATGCATAACTCAACATCGTCTAATGACGAAGCTCAATAACGAAATCATGCATAACTCAACATCGTATGAAACGAAGCTCAATAATGACATACATCTCAATTATGAATTCATGCATATGAGAAACTTTATTTCGAAACATACCATAAGCTCAATCATAGGTGGGAGCATCTACTCCAAATCATATGGTAAGATACATGTAGAAATATTTAACTCAACATACCACAAGCTAGAATTTATTAAAAATTGGGAAACTTCACTTCAACGATGTGGTAAGCTTATGTTGGGAAAATCATCTCTTTAAATCAACATGTGGGCATTGCCCAAAGCTTTATCATACTAGGATCTACTCATTTTATTTTGAAAACAACATCATAATCATGGGTAGCTTTAAAAACATGCTTTTCATCATTAAATCTCATCATCAT
>JACEIK010012058.1:19010-32533 GCA_018107945.1 Datura stramonium | reverse complement strand
TCATCTATTGCAGCGATTCAAGTTTTCTTCTCCAAGGAATTTGTAGCCAGGTATGTGGGAATTCAACAAGGGAATAGTTCTTCCCTTGTGTCCCCAAAATTCTTCCTATTTTCTTTATCAGTTCTAGCCCTAAAACTATCGTATGTTGAGAAATTATTAGTCAGACTTCGTTTAATTCATGTGAAATATTATATTATGATAATTACATATATTTTCCACCAGTTGTGACTGTATTGGTTCTTGTCTCTGTAAAGTAAATCCTAGCCCTAGCTCTTGAATGTAGAAAACTCGAATCTTGCAATAGTGCTTAAATATCAAAATTTTGCTTGATTCTATGTCACGCCCTGAGCTTACATCCTGGACGGGACACGGTACTTGGAGTCACAACTGATGGAAAAACATCAACAATTAACATACATGGTATTTCACATGATTTAAGAGAGATCTGACAGATAATTTCATCATATTTGAAAATCTCAGGGCTAGAACTGATAGAGAAAACAAAGAAGGATTTTGGGAACAAAAGGAAGAATTATCCCCTTATTGAATTCCCACATACCCAGTGAAGAAGCCTGAAGAATTTCCTTGAGAAACCGAGGAAAAATAGACTACCCTAGTTCTTTTTCTGAAAGTTCCTGAGAGAAACTCTTTGATGTTTTTCTAAGAAACTACGTGGGGAATGAGGGGGAAACCATTTTGCCCCTATAAATTCCCTTAAAATATACTAAAACAACGTAGTTTAGAGTCTAGGAGGTTAGGAATTACTGAAAACCCTTGGGAAATTCACAGGAAAACTGACTGTCAGGCCCCTACGAGGGACCTAACAGGTTGTGGCCAGTGACCACGACTCGTGGTCACCTCTTGTGAGATACACTGCCCCAAGATTCCCTGGAGCCCTCCCTCCCCACTGGTGACACCACGACTCGTGGTGTCCCAAATGAGTCGTTGACCCGTTGGGTGCACTGCCTAACTTCTTCCCGGCCTTAAATTTGTTCTTGACCATGGGTCAATCATGACTCGTGGTCACACCATTCTCTAAAATTTTCAACTAAGTCTAGAGTCCCCACCACGAGTTACTTAATGACTTGTGGTCACCTCTCACGGGTCACAGAATGACTCGTTCTGTGACCCGGTGCAGATTTTCCAGTTTTCTTTGTTTTAAATCCTGGGTCTAGTCTTTGAGTTTCTAGGGCATTACAATATCTCCCCCTTGGGAACATTCATCCTTGAATGTTGGAAAACACACAGGAAAGCAGAGAATAGCAATCTTTATACACAAGTACTGATCATGAAAGCTGGAAACTAGCGGAATGAATACCTCTGAACTGAATCACAAGTCTGAACTGAATTCACTAATCGTACACATATTCATTTACATGAAAGAAACTGAAACACACGAACTAAAAGTAGTTTTTGGGAGGAAATTGATACCTTGAACTGAAATTGAGACGGAAGGGAACAAATAGGGGTATCTATCCATCATATCTGTTTCGTCCTCCCACGTAGCTCCCTCAACATGCTGATTTCTCCACAAGACCTTTACTGAAGCTACCTCCCTGTTTCTCAGCTTATGAACCTGACAATCAAGGATCTTGACTGGTACCTCTTCGTATGAGAGACTATATTTCATTCCTACACTGTCTAATGGCACAATTAAAATTGGATCACCGATGCACTTCTTCAATAGTGACACATGGAATACTGGATGCACAGATGCCAACTCCGAAGGTAATTCCAGCTCATAAGCTACCTTGCCAATTTACCTTAGAATTTTGTAGGGTCCCACATATCTTGGACTGATCTTTCCCTTCTTCCCAAATCTCATCACCCCATTTATGGGTGAAATTTTCAGATAAACCCAGTCATTCATAGCAAACTCCAATTCTCTTCTCCTCACATCAGCAAAAGATTTCTGACGGCTCTGAGCTGTTTTCAATCTTTCCCTGATAAGTTGTACCTTCTGCATAGCTTCATGAACCGAGTCTGGCTTGATTAAAGTAGCTTCACCAACCTCAAACCATCCAATAGGAGATCTGCACCTCCTACCATATAATTCGTCAAATGGGGCCATCTGGATATTGGAGTGGTAGTTGTTGTTGTACGCAAACTCGATGAGAGGCAAGTGATCATCCCAACTGCCCTTGAAATCGATCATGCACGCTCTCAAAATATCTTCTAGGATCTGAATAGTTCGCTCAACTTTCCCATCTGTCTGCGGGTTAAAAGCCGTGCTGAGCTTGACCTGAGTACCAAGTCCCTTCTGAAAAGACTTCCAAAAATGAGAGGTGAACTGGGTACCTCTGTCTGAGATAATGGATAGTGTAACCCCATGAAGTCTGACCAACTCTCGGATATAAAGTCTAGCATAATCCTCAGCTGAATCTGTAGTTTTAACTGGGAGGAAGTATGTTGACTTAGTCATCCGATATACTATTACCCAGATTGAGTCATGCTGCCGACGAGTCCGAGGTAGACCCATAATAAAGTCCATATTTACTTCTTCCCACTTCCACGTGGGTATGATGATATCCTGAGTCATACCTCCTGGTCTTTAATGTTCTACTTTGACTTGTTGGCAGTTTGGGAACTTAGCTACAAATTCAGCGATGTCTCTCTTAATGCCCGTTCCACTAGTAAATATCCCGTAAATCACGGTACATTTTAGTAGCACTAGGGTGAATGGAGTACCTCAAGTTGTGTGCTTCAGTCAGTATCTGTTGTCTCAAATCATCGACGTCCGGTACACACAATCTTCCCTGGTAATGGAGCACACCATCTTCCCCTTTGGAGAAAGCCTCAACCTCTTTTCTGAGTACCACTTCCTTAAGCTTAAGTAAGATGGGATCCTCATCCTCTCTAGACTTAACTTCAACAACCAAAGAGGAATCTAACCCACTCTACACAACTACTCCATCGTCAGCTGAATCAACTAACTGCACCCCTAATCGGGCTAGTCTGTGAATATCCTTCGCCAGTTCCTTTTTGCCTTCCTCTACATGAGTCACGCTCCCCATAGACACTATGCTCAAGGCATCAGCCACCACATTGGCCTTTCCCGGGTGATACAGCACGCTCATGTCATAGTCCTTCAGTAGCTCCAACCAGCTTCTTTGATGAAGATTCAGATCTTTCTAACTGAACACGTACTGGAGGCTCTTGTGATCGGTGAAAACATCTATATGAGCCCCGTATATATAGTGTCTCCATATTTTCAATGCAAACACCGCCGCTGCCAACTCCAAGTCATGAGTCGGATAATTTTTTTCATGAACTTTGAGCTGTCTGGAGGTGTAGGCTATCAACTTGCCCCGCTGCATCAAGACGCAACCAAGTCCAACTCTGGAAGCGTCACAATAAACTACAAACCCATCTGATCCTTCCAGTAGGGTCACCACTAGCGCGATAGTGAGTTGAGTTTTCAACTCCTGATAACTCTTCTCACACGCATCTTTCCACTGAAATTTCACCTTCTTCTGAGTCAGCCTAGTCAGAGGGGATGCTATAGAAGAGAAGCCTTCCACAAAGCATCGGTAATACTCGGCTAGACCCTAGAAACTTCTAATTTCGGTTAGGGAGGTAGGTCTAGGCCAGTCTTTCACCGTTGCTATCTTTTGAGGATCAACCTGAATACCCTCACCCGAGACCACATGACCAAGGAAAGTCACAGACTTCAACCAGAATTCGCACTTGCTGAACTTAGCGAACAACTAGAGGTCTCTGAGCGTTTGAAACACTATTTTTAGGTGGTTAGCATATTCTTCCTCATTCCTAGAGTATACCAGAATGTCGTCGATAAATACAATGATGAACATATCCAGATACTGCTTACTCTGTTCATCAGGTCCATAAAAGCTGCGGGGGCATTAGTTAGTCCGAAGGACATAACCACAAACTCGTAGTGACCATACCAAGCCCTAAAAGTTGTTTTCTTTATGTCACACACTCTGACTCTTAGCTGATGATACCCCAACCTGAGGTCTATTTTGGAGAAACAGCTGGCTCCCGGAAGTTGGTCAAACAAGTCGTCAATTCTGGGTAAGGGATACCTGTTCTTGACTGTGACCTTGTCACTGACGGTAATCGATGCACATTATGAGGGTACCGTCTTTCTTTTGCACGAATAGTACTGGAGCACCCTAGGGAGATAATGATGGGTCTGATAAAACCCTTATCAAGAAGGTCTTTTAGCTGCTCCTTCGACTCCTTAAGCTCAGCTAGAGACATTATGTAAGGAGGGATGAATATGGACTGAGTATCTGGGATAAGATCTATACTGAAGTCGATTTCCCGTTCAGGAAGAACTCTGGGAAGATCTTCAACAAACACATCAGGAAACTCGTCGACAACTGGGATTGATTGGATAGTTGGGGTCTCAGAGCTGGAGTCTTTGACTCGAACTAAATGGTAAATACACCCTTTGGAAATAAGTTTTCTGGCCTTAAGGTAGGAAATAAACCTACCCTTAGGAGCTGAACTACTGCCCATCTATTCTAACACTGGCTCATTTGAAAACTGAAACCTGACGACCCTAGTTCTGCAGTTGACTGAGGCATAACCGGAGTGTAACCAATCTATGCCATGGATGAGGTCAAAATCGACCATGTCTAATTCTACAAGATCAGCTTGAATGACCTTATTGAAGACTGAGACTGGGCGTTTCTATACACTCGGCTGGCTCTAACTGACTCGCCAACTAAGGTGGAGACTGAAAATAGTTTTGAGAGGACCTCTGGACTGATATCAAACTGGACTACTACGTAGGGAATCACGAATGATAGTGTGGCTCCTGGATCTAATAGGGCATACATGTCCAGATGAAAAAGGTGTAACATACCCATGACCACGTCAGGTGAACTCTCCTGATCCTAACGAGAAGACAATGCATAAAAACAGTTTTGGCACTGGCCGCCATCCGTACCTGCTGAGCTGGTCGGCTTATGATGGAGCTGCTTAGGTAGTGGATTGTGATCTTCCCCTTCCTACTGACAGGCATTCCTTAAGTCAATGACCAAGCTGTCCACAACCAAAACAACCCTATAGACCCTGAAGACACTCTCCTGGGTAAGTCTTGCCACACTTGGGGAAAGTTGGATACCTATTGCCGGCACTGTAGCTCTGGAACTGAGAGCCTGATGCTCCACCCCTCCGATCCTGGCGGGACCAAAGGGTAGGGGCACTGGCTGAGCTGGGTGTTGGAGCTCTCTGCTGCTACTGCTGTGGGCGGGTACTACCGCCAGACCTCTGGTGGCCATAATCTGATTGGCCAGTCCTTTTCGCTTGTTCTTTCACTCCATGTCCCTCAGTTTTTCTGCCTCAATCTGCTGGGCATAGATAATAAGGCTAGAGAGATCGATATCCTTAATCAACATCGTTGTCCTGCACTCTTTGAGAACAAGGTTCGACACCCCATTAACAAACTTCAGCATGCGAGCCCTTGGCTCGGCCACCATCTCTGGAGCATATTTGGACAACCTGATGAACTCCAGAGCATATTCTTCTACTTTCCGGTTTCCCTGTCTCAGATTCATGAACTCTATTACTTTTGCCTCCCTATGCTCCCGAGGGAAGAATTTGTCCAAGAAGGCTATAGTGAACTCCTCCCATTCTACCGGTCCTGCTCCCGCTGGACTCCCCTCCTTCAACTATTCTTACCAGACCTGGGCTATCCCTTTCAGCTGGTAGGCAGCCAAGTTGACACTTTCTGAGGGACTGACGCCTATAATCCGGGTGATCTTTTTAATTTCATCCATGAACCCTTGTGGGTCCTCTCCCACCTTAGATCCGTGAAAATCTTAAGGGTTCATCTGAGTGAAATCTTACACTCGGGCAATGGCTGCAGAACCATTGTTATAAATTGGAACCACTTGCTAGTTCACCTAGTTAGTAACCGTCTGAGCGAGCAGCTGGATGGCCTCCTGAATTCTGCGGTAGACACAGAGTCATCCTGAGGGGCTGCTGGAGCTGGTGAGGCAGGTCGGTGAGCATTACCGGCCCTTCTCCGATTACCACATCGCGGAGGCATGATTCACTAAAACGAAATAGAGCGCGAGTTAGGAGAACGATTCTAGAATTGAATTTTGACGCACGATAAAGAGTATGAATAAAAGGAAGTTTTCCTAATAACATCTCGTAGTCTCCCCATCATAAGTGTGGCGCGCTTTACACCCATGAAAAGGACTCTACTCAATGCGGCTTTCCAACATCCGAGAATACTCTAAACCTAGTGCTCTGATATCAAGTTTGTCATTCCCCGAGCTTATACCCTGGACGGGACACAGTACTTGGAGCCACAACTGGTGGGAAAATATCAACAATTAACATACATGGTATTTCACATGATTTAAGCAAGGTCAGACAGATAATTTCATCACATTCAAAAATCTCAAAGCTAGATCTGATAGAGAAAATAAAGAAGGATTTTGGGGACACAAGGGAAGAACTATCCCCTTGTTGAAGTCCCACATACCTGGGGAAGAAGCCCAAATAATTTCCTTGAGAAATATGCTGCCTTAGTTCTTGCTTTGAAAGTTCCTGATAGAAACTCTTCGATGTTTTTTATGAGAATATGCGTGGGGAATGAGGGGGAAACTGTTTTGCCCCCCTAAATTCCCTTAAAAACATACTAAACCGACGTAGTTTAGAGTCTAGGATGTTAGGAACTTACTGAAAAAACCTTGGGAAGTTCACAAGAAAACTGACTGTCAGGCCCCCACGAGGGACCTAACGGGTCGTGGCCAGTGACCACGACTCATGGTCACCTATCATGAGGTACACTGCCCCAAGATTCCCTGGATCCCCCACACAGGTGACACCACGACTCGTGGTGAGGACCCGTTGGGTACACTGCCTAACTTCTTCCCAGCCTTAAATTTGTTCTTAACCACGGGTCATATAACGATTCGTGGTCACACCCGTGGTCACCCCGTTCTCCAAAATTTTCAACTAAGTCCATAGTCCCCACCACGAGTCACTTAACGACTCGTGGTCACCTCCCATGGGTCACGGAACGACTCGTTCTGTGACCTGGTGCAGATTTTTCAATTTTCTTTGTTTTAAGTCCGGGGTCTAGTCTTTGAGTTTCTAAGGCATTACATTCTATCAGTGTTGGGGAATCCCATGTTGTTAGTTGAATTGAGACTCAGTCAGATTATTGTCAGTTCAGCTTCAGTCAAAATGTTAGAATATTCAGTGTTAGTCAGAAATGTCAGCTGATCAGTTTGACTACAGAAACCCTTGAGGTGTTGGTAGTGCCTCCTAGTTATTAGAATTAGACTCAATATCAATTTTTAGTGGTTATTTCAGCGGTCATGATACTTTCAGATAAGAAGCTCTGACCAGCCTTAAGACCCCAGCTTCAGATTACAGTTTGTTCCTTAGACGGTTACGACGCTTCTAGATAAATAGCTCTGACCAGTCTTAGAATCCAATTATAGAATTCAATCTGATAAGACTTTCAGAGTTCTTCCATATAGGTGTCCCTGACTAGTCTTGGGCCCCAATTTTGAGCTATCAGCTTAGTATTCGATCTAGGACTATATAGTGGGAGTACGACTTAGCACCGAGCGGACCGGGGTTTCGAGAACTACGTTGCCACCATAGGCTACAGTTTATTTGGCATCATGGCCCCAGATTTGTGATCACCCAGTTCATGCCTTTATACACTAGCAAGGTATATTAGGTCCTACCGATGGGGCGTATACATCAGACTCCGTGTCTAGCTCACGTGGTTATATGTCAATTATAGATTCTCCCACTAGTCAGCTCAGTTCAGTCTCAAATTAGTCAGTTCAGATCAGTTCAGTCCAGTATCTCAGATTTAGGGCATGTCCTTGACCATCAGACAGGGTCTTTTAGACCCTCTCAGTTATTACAGTTATTCAGTTCAGCAACTTCAGTTGGTCATTGTATGTCTGTTCAGTTTAGTATTTTTATTCCATTGCGTGATATTTCTCTCACTTACTCAGCACATTCAAAGTATTGGCGCATACCTTTTATGCGGTATTATTTTATGATACAGCTGCAGGACCTCAGTCTCAGCCTCGCTAGTTGATCGCTCTCAGAAGACTCCAGCTGCATTTTTGGGGAGTCCTCATCTTTCGAGGATGAAGATCATTTATTATAGTTTTATTTTTATTCTTTATAGACTTGGAGTTAGCCGGGGGCTTGTCCCAGCAACTCATCAGTTGTAGTGGATTTCATACCCAGACTTGGATTTGTTTTCAGACTTGTAGTTTTGTTCTGATGTTTTGAACGTCATGATTCAACTTTATTTTCATTTATGTTTTGTGTTATTATTCTAAAATCTTCCGATATATATATTTATATGTTTACTCAAAATGCCAGTGTATGATAAACAAGGGATTGACTTAGGGTTACTTGTGACTCCAAGTACCATGTCCCGTCCAGGGTGTAGATTCAGGGCATGACACAATAAGAGACTCATCACAATCGAAAACTATCACGTATGAGCGCATGATGATCCCACGTCTTGCCCACGTGGAGGAGAGCCATCCTAAGCCTTTCCAGGGAAAAGGACAAAAAAGGTGTGATATCATGGGTGTGTCCTCGGCGGGGGAAATACTTTCTTTAAAATCCCAAATAAGAACACATCCTACGTTGGCGCGTAGTTCAGAGAATGGGATCCTCGGAACCCTAGCCTACTCGGTTCTAGACACTACTTTCAAAACATGCATATTGCTCGTATAATCATATTCTCAAAACATAGCTTAAATCTGAATATTGGGGAGTCTTGACTCCAAATATCTCTTTAAAATTGATCTTGTAAGCCTTAGCTAAAATTATGATAAACATACTTAACTTTGCATGGGCTTGCCCAAGTCATGAAATCATACATACTTGAAATAAGTTTCATAATTTGAAATTATGGAATCATAAGTTAAGAATTCATAAACATTCATGCATACTAGATAATTCATCATACTTGAAATTACAGACTCATAAGCTTAAATTTCATAAATCATGCATAATAGCGCATAATCTCCGTAAACTTGAAATCATGAATTAATAAGGAATTTTAGGTTTAAATATTCCCCTAATAGTCATGGAACATCAATCAAAACATTAAAGTATTATACCCATATAGAAAGCATGGAAGATTTCATGAAAATTGGGTAAAAACCCTAGAATTCAATTTGACATGCTTAGTAACATAAAATCATAGAATTGTAATGAAATTGGGCATGAGGGCGGAATAATTTTCCCAATTCATAACCCTACATACCTGGTTTTGATGAACTTGTAACCAAATTTGAAGACCCAAAGAGGATTTCAAAGAAACTTGATGAAGAATTCTTAGCCTTGATCTTTTCCAACTTTGGTGTATAAGAGGAGTGAGGAATAAACTAAGTAAAACCCTCAATTACAACCTTAAGGATCAACAAAACTATGTCACTTAAGGATTAGAAGCTTGGGAGATTACAAAATTGCCCCTAGAAATCAAGTTGAATTTGGACAACTAGGAGTCCCGACTGTGGCCGTGACGGGCCGTCACTCGCCCGATGTTCCATCGCCCTTACCGTCACTCCTAAACAGAAAAGGGGTCCTGACTAGCCTAGAGTCATTACTCCCTTGATGGTCTATCTAGTTGGTTATCACATCTGGAACACCAAGACTTTATGTGATAGAACATGTGATGGTCTGTTGCTAGTCTGACGAGCCGTCATTCACACCATCGGCTCCTCTGTCAACCTCTGCACCAAACATGTAATTTCATCTCTTTTTCCCTCAAGAAGCCATTTCGAAGCCCGAAGTGTTACAACTAGTACTCGATATTTAGGTATGCTCTGGGATCTTTATTCCTTGTCACATTAGATCCTCTTTTTTTTTAACCATGATTTGTGCATGTCTCTTGACGAAATTGACGATACGGGAGTTCCTGAGTTCTTAATATGCTTGTTGCTACCTCATTAAAAATCCTGCCAGTAAAACTCAATTGGGACCAAAACTATGCCAAGGAAAAGAGTGCAACACATATCTTCTAGAACTTGGTTATCCCGTATTCATCATTTCTTAGCTCTAATATCACTTGAAGTGACTTACATTGCAATTACTTTGCAATGCGACCTTATCCATATTGGCTAACTGATATGCTACTTTGCTGGCCATGCCGATGATTCTATATGGACCTTCCCAATTTGAATTTATCTTTCCTGCATTCGGATCTTAAGGGTTGAGAGTGACCCTCCAAAAGACCAGGTCTGCGTATTTTAAAGTAACGGAGTTTGATCCTTCGATTATAATATTTTTAATTCATTCTTTACTTTTGGGTCGTTATTCGAACTAATGCTATATCCCACCACCTTTCGAGAAAATTCAATTTCTTGGATATGGCTTTGTCGTTCCTAGAATCCTCGGTATGCTCAAACCTTAAGCTATGTTCCTTGACCTCTACTTGTATCAAGCCTTCAATTCTACATACGGGTGAGAAGGAGGTCTCTTTAGTACTAGATTTTAGGGTGGTGCGATATGCCTAAAGTACTCCGGATAGTTCATTGATCCAATTCCCCTTAGTTTTTTCCTACCTCCTTTTAGGCTTGTCATCACTATTTTGTAAGTGGATTTAGCCTAACCATTAGGGTTCGGGTGATATGGTGAAGGTGCGATTTTTTTTATCTTTAGATCCTCGAAGAATTTAGTTACCTTACACCCGATAAATTGTGGAACATTGTCGCACAAAATTTCCTTAGGTATTTTGAAATGCCATACGATGTGATCCCATATGAAGTCTCTTACTTCTTTTTCTCGAATTGCCTTGTAGGCACCTGGTTCAATTTATTTAGCAAAGTAATCAGTCATAATCAAAAATATTTTTACCTTTCCTCGGATTGGCAATAATGATCCGACAATGTCCATTTTCTATTTCATGAAGGGCCACAGTGAGATCAATGAATGCAATAACTCTACTTGTTAATGAACCATTTGGGCGTATCACTGACATTTATCACATTTCTTAATGAAGTCCTTGGAATCATGTTCCATTTGGGGCCAATGATATCTGACCCTGATTAGTTGTAATGCTAAAGATTCGACCCTAGAATGATTACTGCAGACCCCTTAAAGGAATTTTCTTAGAAAATAATTGTCTTCTCCTAGATCCAAACATCTTACTAACAGTTCCAAGAACGACCTTTTATAGATTTTCATCCACAAAGTAATACATTATTGCCCTTGTTCTTAGTGCATATAAGGCTTTCGGATTAACCAGTGTTATCCCCATCTTTCAAATATTTGAAGATCATTTCTCCAATCCCAAACCAAACTCATTGAATTAACCTCCACATGTTCAGATGCTCCCAATGCAAAATGTAACAAAGTTACTACTGATTCGACATGGGGATCGTCTATTCAACTGATGATCCGAGATTGACTAAAGTGTTTGCTTCCATATTTTCCTCTCAAGGTATCTAAGTTACCTTTCATTCCTTGAAATGAGAGAGTGTAGTTCAGACCTTTTTCAAGTACCTTTGCATCCTCTCGTCTTTAGCTTCATAGTCTCTGTGTATTAATTTTACCACCAATTGAGAATCATACTTAACTTTGATTGTTTTCGGTCTGAGTCCTCAAGCTAATTCAATACTTGCAAGAACAGTCTCATACTCGACCACATTGTTAGTAAGTGATACACAATTGATGGCTTGTCTGATTTTTTCCTTATTAGGGTAATCAACACTCTGCCGAGTGTGATTCCTTTCACATTAGATGCTCTATCCTTGAACAAAGTCCATGAGCCATACGAGCCTTCAGAGACCATAACGGTTTTCTTTTCGTATTGCGAAACCATTATATATTCTAGAGTTGAAATTAGCCATGAAGTCGGCTAGGACTTGAGACTTTATGGCATTTGAGGTTGATACTCAATACCAAACTCGCTCAATTCGACCACCTACTTTTCCATCCTTCCTGATAATTCGGGTGTATGAAGGACACTTTGTAAAGGATATGTTGTTATAACAATAATCGAGTGGCTTTAGAAATAAGGCCTTAGCTTTCGAGCAACTACTACAAGGGCCAAGGCCAATTTTTCCATGTGCGAGAATTGAGACTCAACACTTGCAAATATTTTGCTAACACAATAAATTAGGCATTGTGTACCATCCTCTTCTCTGATTAAGACCACACTTGCCTCGAATTCTGCTACTACCAGGTAAAGAAGAAACTATTTGCCCTCAAGTGGCTTAGTCAACAGTAGAGGGCTGGTGAAATATAACTTTAAATATTGTAGCACCTGTAATTCTGGTGTCTATTCAAATTGATTATTCTTCTTTAGTAAATAGAAGAATCGGTAATATTTCTTCGTTGACCTTAAAATGAACCTATTGAGGGCTGCTACGTGACTAGTGCGCCTTTGCACTGCCTTTACTTTATCAAGAACGTCCAGAATTTCTTCAGTAGCCTTTATCTTATTCCGATTTATCTTGATGCCTCTGTTTAACATAAGAAAATCGAGGAACTTGCCAGAGCCGACAACAAAAATTTATTTTTTGGGTTGAGATTCATATTATACTTGCTCAATATGATAAAGCTCTCTTGAAAATGACTCAAATGATTATCTACGTTCAAAAATTTTACAAGCACGTTATCAATATAAACTTTCATAGTTTACCGATTTTCTCCTTGAACATTTTGTTCACGAGCCTTTCATATATGGCACATGTATTTTTCAATCCAGAAGGAATTACTTTATAACAATATGTGTCAAAACTAGTGATGAAATAAGTCTTCTCTTGATCCTCCGGATCTATCTATTTTTGGTTGTATTCGGAGTACACATCAAGGAAACTCATTATCTCATATCCTTCCTAGCATCGATCATCTGATCAATATTTGGCACTGGTAATGAATCCTTCAAGCAAGCTTTGTTCAAGTCCTTGAAGTCAATGCACATTCTGAACTTGTTGAGCTTTTTTGGCACTACTACTACATTGCCAGCCAAACAGGGTACCTTACCTCCCGAACGGACACAATGTCAAGTAGTCTGCTTACCTCCTCTTTAACAAACTTACTCTTCTGCTCAGACATGGTTAACCTTTTTTGTCTTATAGGAAAAAATTAAAATCCATTCATGTTGCACCCTATTTTGAATGAGTTTAAAATAGTTTGCAACTTCGCGGCTAAATCGCCTCGGGTTTTTCAAAAATGTTAGAGTCATTACCTAATTTTTAGGAAAAAGAAAATTAGAAAAACAATTGTTTTAAATGTAAAACTCTGTTCAGTCTTTGAAAACGGGTGAGATTATGAATAAAAATTTTATTTACTCTAAAGGATATTAAACACTCCTCAGAGCCTTGCTAAAAAGTGTTAAGAATGAGAACAGTAAAGAGAGACGAACTGATTTCAAAATGATTTGTATGAGGTATATAAAAATACAAGTAATATATAAAATATATGAAAATGTACTAGAGTAATATACCTATGATATTATAGAGTATAATAAATATAGAGTAAATAGGGTAAGATAACTTGAAACTAATTTCGTATTTATGTAGAATAGATATAAGTAATAC
>JACEIK010012058.1:0-18823 GCA_018107945.1 Datura stramonium | reverse complement strand
ATGCGGATAAACTAGCATTTTTGTATATGAAAACCAGTATATATGTAGTGATCTTGAAAATGGGCGCTGTTGGAACAATTTTGCAAAGTTAATAAACCATTTCTTGGGCCAGAGGTGGGGCAATGATTTAAATCCTAAAACGAGATTGGAATGGTAATCTTTGACAAAAAACTGAATTGTTTGGACTCTTTTCTGAAAAATTTACTTCTACACGGTTTTACCCTATTTATTCCTATGTTTGCCTGGAGAAAGAAGTTAATTAAGAAAGATAGTAGTAGAGTATTGACATGGATAAGATTTCAGTTTGGAAAGAGTTTTATGTTTTGGGTTAATTTATGAAAAAGAATAACGGTTTGAACGGGAAACAAGCACGAGAAGAAATCTCAAAAGAACCTATCTTCCCAAAATGCAAATGAACTTTTAAAGGTAAGGGAACGGGACAATCTACTATGATGGCGGCAAGTTGTTACACTACAACACGTAAATGCATATAAAGTTATAATATTAACCAACATTCAACAACATGTATTTAAATAAGAAAATAAATTTGTGAATAGACTACAGGGATGTTGGAGTCCACTAGGAGTCCAAATCCTAATATACACCACTCTGAGGTTGTGATCTTGATGAGAATAGAATTGCTGGCCCAAATATATTAGGGGCATATACGAGTCCCGAATAGGGACTCCAGCACCAGTGTACATGAAACAAAAAAAGAAAAATAAGGATTAGAAACTAATTGAATGACAAATCAATGTAAGAATGCATATTTAAGAGAGAGTATGCCAAGCAAGAATACATGTTTATTTCGAAGTAATGTAAGAGATTAAGTTATACTACTATTGTAATCATATAAACAGATCAAAATTATTATAAGTTACCAAGACAGACTAAAATATCTGATTACTTGAAGGCAAAATAGTCACAATAACGACTTAACAGATTGTCATTAGCTACTCATATTTGACTAGATTAAGGAGAAATTAGTTAGTTCAAAATTCCCTTTTGAAAATTAGCCAGTAATGACACAAACAGATGGTTGCTAGCAGAAAGACGACTTGGACTTTTTTGGCTCCTAATCTTTTACCTATAACAGTGAGGCAAGAATCAAAAGCAGAATTTAGACAATGTTAAGTTAAAGCAAAGATGAAACATAAATGTGTCAGTTAAGAGTGCATAGAGGTGTCAAGGTTTGATATACTAAGGTTGTTGTCAAAAGGGATATCAAACAAACTATATACACAAGACCAAACAAAACTAGAAGATTACTACAACTAAGCTCTCTTAGCAGTCCAACCTTTGTTGATAACTTCAAATCAATTGTTTATCATTTAAAAGAGTGATATGCATATCAAGGGAATTAAACCAATTTGAATAAAATGAATGAGGATATAAACCTAATATTGGAACTTGTCATGACTTGGCTAAGTTCATATTGCCGTTATTTCTAAAAGGAAGAAATTGTGACTACATCATACACTTCAAATAGAAATAATTGTTGAATATAACCCCTTAGTCTAGATCTTATTGCCAGTTCTAGTTAGTACCTTGAGTTCATGGTATAGTTCTTTTAAAAGAAAATCAATACAATAGGGTCACACATCCGTGCAACTTCCACAATAAACGCATAAATTCATACTTTTAGAGAAATGGTAAGGCAAAAAAGGAACTTAAACTCTTTAGGTTAAGAGCAATCAAGATGGTCATAACTTAAATAATAACCATCTCCCTTAACTTCATTTACTCATCGTTGATTCTAATGATGCCATAATAAAACACACAATACCTTTAAGCATTCAAAGAAAACACACAAGAACATGGGATGAAATTACTAATTTAGTTAGCTAGTTGCCTATTCATATCAAGATCAAGTTGATACCTTAAGGAAAATTAACATTAACACATTAAGTGCCTAAAGGAATAAAGAACAAGTAGGAGCAGAAGTTGAGCCACTGATTCAATCTATTCGAAACTAACTCATATTGTGACCAAATTAACAAAACTCTCTTCTCATTATGGCTCATTGAAGTTGGACAGAACACTTAGACAGAAAATATTTTATGAATCAAACAGAGAGGAGACTAATATTCTAATATTAAAATTAGTTCTTTGCATTTGATCTTACTAAAAGGTGGTTCGAGCTTACGTTAATACTTCCCCTTCATTGCAAGACAGCAAGGACTGCTAACAACAGCTATACACAGACACAAATATTCACAGAAACATATTAAACAAGGAAAACAAAAATAAAATAAAAGGAAGAGTTTTACCTAGTGATGAGCAGACTAGGGCTTCTCGTCAAGGATTTCACTCCTTTGACTTAAAACTTGAATTAGAAAATAGAAAGGGAACAAGAATGAGTAATAAGAAGTAATTACTTTTGAACTAATGGATGTGAGTTTTTGTATTTAAAAATCAGTATATCGAACAAGTGAGGAAGGTTTGAATTTACAAGCAAGAAAAACTAGGGTTTCAAATTTAAAATCCGAATTTGATAAGGGTTTTGAAGAACATGGTTAAAGAATCAGAAAAAAATTAACAAAAAAAATGAGGAAATTCTTACCTTTTCATAGAAATTGAATGTATTTTCGCCGTTGGATGCCTTGACGCCAATTTTGATAGAGGTTCTGACGAATAAGAGCTATGACATGCTCAATTTGCCTATTTTCGGGGTCTGTTCTGGGTTGTACTAGCGAGAACATGTGAAAGGGGAGAAGAGACCTAAAATGGCAAAGGTTAGTGAGTCAACCACTGCCTTCGGCAACGTTTGCAGAGGAGAAGAAAGGGAAGTGGGGTTTGTCGGCTAGGTTTCTGGAAATGAAGGAAAAGGGAAGAGGAAGAGGAAGAGAGGAGGGAGAGAAAGGGAGTTTAGGGTTGCTGTGTTTGGACTGAATGGAGAAAGAGAAAGGGATAGGTCCTTTTTGGGGATTTGGGGAACAGTGCTGGTTGGGTTTTGTGGTGTGTGTGTGTGTGTATTTATACTTGAGGAATGTTTTAAAATGGAGATCATGGGCCGTTCGATCATATTTGAAGGAAAGGAAGCACAATTTGTGTGACCGTTGACATGACGCACACAGATTATCTAATTTTGAGTTTTGGCTAAAATTGCAATTTAAAAAAAATTAATTTTATTTTAATTGTAGCTATTTTTTTGATAAAATAATTTTGATTGATAAATTGAAATTCATTGAATTTTAAATTCAAATTGATATTTTTAAAATTAGACATCCTTTAAATAAAATTGAGATTAATTAATTAATTAATTAGGCTTCTTAAGTTTCAATAATGTAAAATATTTATTTATAAAAATGGGTTAATCATAGTATTAGAACTATAACTATCTGAATTTCCTTAGACCAAATCCCTGACTTGGAATGAAAAACTAGAAAAAAATCAGAATTTTTTTTTCAAAATGACTCGTCAGACGAGTTGTTATCAGAGACAACGACTAGTTAAGTCGGTCATTAGTTGTCTAGCAGGTTCCTCCCTCAGATTCAACGAGTGGTACAATAACTCGTTATTAGTGGTAATGAGTCATTGTGTTACCCATTCTATTAAGTCCAGAATGTGATAAAAAAACCTTCTCCCAAACAGCAAGCCGGACAATGAGCCATTGTTTGATATAACGACTTGTCCTATGGAGCCATTAGAGGAAATCCAGAAAGGGTTAGAAATCCCTCTAGTGATGATAGGTGGAAACAACGACCCGTTGTTTTAGCTAATGGGTTATTTTGTCCAGCCGTTGGGAGGACTCTAGAAACTGTTCAAACTTTCCCCAAAGGCAATGATTAGAAACAACTACCAGTTGTACCCACCAACGAGTCGTTGTATCATCCGCTGTGAGAATTTCAGAGAAGGGAAATTTTCAGTTCGGAAACAATAATTGGCACCAATGAGTTGTGGTCACAACCAATGACTCGTTATGAGGCCCGTTGGATCTGGATAGTCAGATTTTGAAACGATTATCCAGGGGAATTTTTGTAAGATCCTAAGCTCCTAACTCCTAAATTACGTCGTTTGGGGTATGGTTAGAGGGGAATTAAGGGAATTAATCGATGTTCTCTTCACATTCTCTCCCAAACTTGCAGTAACTACACATAGAAACTCGAACAAGGCTTCTCAGGGCAAGAGTTACAGTTTTGCTTCTTCTTCAGATTTCCAAGAGTTTCCTTAGAGGATTTTTCTACAGGTATATGGGATTTCAACAAGTGTATCATTTCTCCCTTGTGCCCAAAATATCCAGTGAACCTTAGCTTTCTTTCAAGTTCCCCAGAAATCATGTATTAGGGTTCATGTTCAGTATGAATTCCCTTATTACTTCCATGTTCTCTAGTCTCTTGTGATTTCTAGTATATGATATTCATGATTTTACAAATTTAGTTATAAATGATATTGTTACACCCCGTAAAATATTAACGGTTGGTAGGCGTACACGTGGATTGGTGATGAGTAAAAAAAGCTTGACGCGTGTGTGGAAAGCCTCGGAAACGGGGTCGGACAGGACCAGTGCGCACAAGGCCAGCGTGACCTGCCAGCCTGCCAGTGCCATGGGCAGTGCGACACACCAGGGGGATCAGCGCCCTGGCAGGCGCGGCGCGGTAGGGCCTTGGCGCTATGGCCAGCGCAGGCGCCGGCCTCTTGGCGCTTTGGCCAGCGTGGGGCGCCGCCCAGGCCACCGCCCTATGCCTATATATATGCTTCCTTGCTCATTCAAATGATTCATTAAACATTTCCCTCTCCCAGAAACGAAAGAACACACAACTTTCTTCAAGTTTTCGTCAAATTACGCTACAAAACGCCGTCCAAATTCAAATTAACTTCGGGTATGGAGTTCTAAGCCCGCAGGGAGAATTCCTACGGAGTTATTTTCGTAAAATTCGCCTGGAGAATCGTAACCCCACCGAGCAAAAGCTGTCGGAATTGCTCCAAACTTATTTATATACAATCATAGACTTCAAGTAAGCATTTCTCCCTTCTGAACTTTCGGGAAATAATACGTTTTCGTCCGTGTATTCGTTAAGTTTAAGTATAGTCAATATTGGTATTAAAAGTTATTGTTTTACGCCGATTTTGGTATTGAAATTCATCTCTTTCTCCCAGTATAAAGGTTATAGTTGAAGAGAACTGGCGAATACAAGTTGAAACTCGTCGGTTATTCAGGAAACGACAATCGAGGTATGTAAGGCTTAACTCTCGGCAAGTATACTCGTCGTATAGTGTTACGACTTATGTTCTCGAATAGAAATGATGATTTCACGTGCCGTAGATAGTTGCTACCATTAAATTGTGATTAAACATGTTGGAATTAGTTGTTGCTAGTATATAAAGATCAGATATGCTGCGAGTAACTGCCATCAATAGATTATGGTTATATATATATTATGGTTAGCTGTTAGAAAATATATATGGATTATACTGTAGTATCCCTCATCGGAAAAAGACATGATAAACACGATACGAGTTAGAAGCATCATAGAAACTCTCCTATTCTCCGGTTCATGGTTTTAGTAAGATTGTATGTTTTATTGCCAGGACTACACCTTAGAAACTCGTGAGGGTTAGCGATCCTGAGTTAGTAGGGTGAACAGCGTAGGCATAGTCAGGCGACATAACTACCAGTTTGGCGCCTGAGTTGCAAGAAAAGCACGCCCAGAAGCCATTGACGTAACCGCACGTCCCAGGGCCCAAAATGTAGACCAAATAGTCATACCTTAGAACCAGTGGCACTAGGATTGTCTAGTGTACTGAGTGATAGTATACCACCCTATTAGTTATTACCAGTGATTGTCAGTCTTAGTGGGCTTAGCAGTTATCATATAAGTCGCCTAGGAAGCCAGCCCAATTGTCCAGGTCAAATAGACCCGTAGGTACCCTAAGGAAGGGGACCTTATCAGTAGTTAGCGGCCGGGCCAGCACCCCAGCCGGTTTATATCACCCACAAGTTTCCAGGAATGGTTAGGTCTATATAAAGTTGTCTACAAGGTTAAGAACCGCCCAGAAAAGTAATATAAGATCCGAGTAGACCAAGATAAGGTCTAAGGGACAAGTGGTACCATGCGAGTACATTACTGCCCAAGCTAAGGATATCAATATGCTTCTTAGGAAGCATTAGGGGCCGATTGCTCAAAAGCATGTTCGTCCAGGACCAGCCCTATAGTTGTTCTAATCAGAGGAACTAGGTAGTTAGCCATTCGCGACCCCGCAGTTGTTTAAGAGTTATAGTTGTCCGGGCAGGACATTCCAAGTTATGTTAGACCACTCCAGATCTCGCCCTATTCAGTCCATACCATTAGAGATCATGATCACTATCAGGATCCTCTGATCAGATACAGGAGCACGGCGTGCCTGTTAGCAGCCTTACAGACTATCCTAGGGGTGAGCAGCTGTGGCGTTAGGCTCAAAAGGTCAGTTACGCCTTTTGAGTAGCTAGATTAAGATGTTAATACAACACCTTGGTTGGGGTTGCCCTCACTTAGGAGCCATCCATGACCACCCCAGGGTTACTAGTTGTGTCGACGCCCGCGAGGGGCTAGATGACATCGCTCCAGAAAGAGAGGCATGTCGTCCGCGAGGGACGAAGATAGGGTCCCAGGTCCTCATAGAGTCCATTCAATGGTTGGACTATTATACATACGCCGTAGCGGCACCACACCCCCGACGAGCCTGGTGCCCAGGGTGCAGATATCAGGAGTCCACTAGACTCAGACACAGCTACAGTCAGGGGTCGAGCGGGCTTAGTTGTAGACCCAGGGGACTGATAGGTTGGCTACAGTACTAGTGGAATCATAAAAACCTGGATAGGGGTATATAGCTTGAGATGTGCTCGCCAGGGCTTATGAGGGCCTGAACGAGTTATTTTGTGTTGATTGTACCTTCCAGCTTATGGGGCCAGGTGAGGTTCTTGTTGTATTCTTGTCTGCTAGTTATAGCTTACAAATGTGTAATTATACAGTCTTAGATTTCATACATGTAGTGTTGGTTAGATGCAGATTACGAATCAATAGGTGTACAGGTTAATCTTTCTACCCTTCTTTCTATTCACTTCCAGTCTTTATCAGCTTATCTGTTGCCTTACATATTCGGTACATATTGTACTTACGCCCTCCCCTGGGCGTTGCATTACTTGCCTGCAGGTTTAGACAGACAGGGTTTAGGATCTCCAGTAACAGCTGTTCAAAGTTCGCAGTTGGGACAACTCCTTTCATTCGGAGTTACTAGGTTGTAGAGATTTCTGTATTTCAGTTATAGAGCATTTTGGGTAGGCCGGGGCCCTGTCCCGATCACTATTTGTATTCTTAGAGGCTTGTAGACTACAGTCATAAGTTAGTTAGTTGTATGTTGGCCGTGTGGGGCCTTAATCAGTTATGTTTCGTATGTTGGCCGTGTTGAGCCTAGGATAGTAGTTTGTCTTCATTTTCGTTATAACTAGGCAGCATGGTGTCCTTGTCGGCCCGCATAGGATCCCTTCTGTTGCCTGTTGTTGGTTAGTTGTTTTCGTTTACAGGTGGCTATACGACCTTGCCTACCGAGGGCTACATTTACAGCTGAGATATAGCCCGTTGTTTCTTGATTTGAGTCGAAGGCTGGCACCAGACGTGCATAATCCTAGCCAGGCCAGTCAGATTCCAGTGTAGTACTAGGCGCCAGTCATGCCTCCCAAGGTGGGGGCGTGGCAGATATTTTTATGACAGATTTCCATATGATTCAAGTTTAGTTAAATAAACATGTATTTTGCTTCTATATGGATTTGAGTTAGCAAGAATTCATATTTCAGTCTTTGTGATTTTATCATGATTTCAGTATACAAATATTGACAGCATAATCAGTATTTTCAGGTTCTTTAGGCTCTCAAGATACTATCAGATAGAGTTTTTGAGTTAGCTTTAAGAACACTAGTTTTCAAGCTATCTATAAATTATCAGTAAACTTATCAATTGGGAGTAGTTCTTAGCACTGAGCTGGTCTAGGGTTCAGCACACCCAGGACCCAGAACTACGTGCCACTGTAGGTTATTAGCCCGAATGGACATCAATTTTAGTGATCACATTTGTCATGCCTTTATAACCTGACAAGGTATATTGGGTCATATCGGTAAGGCGTATACATCGAACTCTACAGTTAGCTCCCATGGTGTTACACCTAGGATCCCATAGTGAAATATTGCAGCAAAAGAATGACAGTTGCAGACTTGGTGTCGGAGTGATGGGGGAAGTAACGGCCCATCACACCTCTAACGGTTGAACTTTCGGCTGTCAGCCAGACAACGAACCATCACTGGTTTTATCGAGGTCTAGTCCCATAAGATTGAGGGCGACGAAGTTGGTGACGGATAATCAAACGAGTGATGGCCCATCATGGAAACCATCACTTGGACAATAATTTCCATGCTGACTGTTTTAGTGTGACGGTAGGGGTGATGGTCTGTCAGTCAAGTGATGGCCCGTCACTTGGGGAAAATTTTTGGGCAATTTTGTTTAAGCCCGACGGTGGAGACGACAGACTGTCAGGCTTGCGATGGTCCATCACTTTTCTCATCAGACGCATCGCGACCCAGGAATTTCAAATTTCAAAACTTTTTCACAGGGGTAGTTTCGCATATTCCCACTCTTCTAAGTCCTAAAATACGTAGTTTTGGGGTAATTTGGAAGAGGATTTAAGAGGGGGAGTTGATCATTCCCTCTCATTCTCTCCTAAACTCTCAAGAACAACTGTAAAGCTTCAAGGAAACTCTCTCTTAAGCTAAGCTAGGGCTTCCGATTTTCTTAGGCTTTACAAGCTTCTTTTCAAGGAATTTCTACGCCAGTATGTGGGACTTCAATAAAGGTTTCCTCTCACCTTTGTTTCTCAAATTCTTCAGTAACACTAGATTGAAATTCTAGAAATCATGACCTAGCGTTTCTATTTAGTTGTTGAATTTCTTTATCTCCCCAATGTTTTAATTTTCCATGTGTAGTATCATGTTATGACTGAGACGTTATTTTTGATTTGTAAATGCCTTCCAACTTATCGATTTTAACGTGATTCTTGGGATGAATTCTTGTGTGGTTTAATATCTGGTTTGAAATGCTATATATTTTATGGAATGTTATTTGAGAAAATTTCCTCAGCATGTATATTTCAATTTAAAGTTAGTATTTCCAGATAAGTAGTTCTTGCTTAAGTCTTATGACATTAGTTTCGAGCTATCTGTATAGTTACACACAATTAGGATTTCCAGTGAGAGTAGAACTTAACCCCAACCCGAACTTAACACCAAGTGGGATGGGGTTCAGCGCACCCATGTTCCAGAACTACGTTACCACCGTAGGTTATTAGCCTGAGTGAGCTCCAAAAAACGATCACTCAATTCAGCTACTATAACTTGGCAAGGTATAGTGGGCCTTCTATGATGGGAGGTATACATTGAACACCACGTTTAGCTCCTGTGGTTACATGTCGGTTATAGTCTCTCCCTACAGTATAATTTTGTTCAGTTTAGTTTCTTCAGATTTCAGTCTATTTTTGCAGTATTTTAGTACAATTTATTATTGCTCGGTATATGTATTTTTTAGTTTATTCTCACATACTTAGTACATTCAAAGTACTGTGGCATACTTTTATGCTATATCATTTTATGGTATTGACTCAGGTACCCAGCCTCAACATCACGGTTAGATCCTCTCAGCGATATCCCAACAACTTCTGTGGTGAGTCCTAATTTGCAAAGGGCTGGAGTTACATTCCCAGTTTTATTTTATTATTTCAGTTCAGATATTAGAGTTAGCTGGGGGTTTGTCCCGGCAACTCATCAGTTCATATTAGAAGGTTTTTAGACAAATTTACAAATTCAGCTAGATTTTCAGATTATTTTAGATTTTTTCATTTATTCAGTAGCAATTATTTCTTTTATCAGCTTCTCCTTTGCTATGATTGTTCTCATATAAGTTTTAGTAGAATATGCTATATTAGGGTTTGCTTGGGGTCACTTGTGACTTTAAGTACCGTGTCGCATCCAGGGTGTGAACTCAAGTCGTGACAAACGTGGTATCAGAGCATCAGGTTTAGAGTGTCTTAGGATGTCCGAAAGCCGCATCAAGTAGAGTCATTTTCATGGGTGTAAAGTACGCCACACTTATGAGGAGGAGGCTATGAGGCGTTCTTAGGAAAATTCACGTTTCTTCATGATTCTTATCGTGCGTAGAGTTTAATCACTAAAAATTATCCTCCTAACTCGTGCTTTACCTTTTTCAGTTAATAATGCCTCCAAGAAGGGGAAACGTAAGGAGGACCAGATATGCTAACCGGCCAGTCCCACCAGCTCCAGCAGCACCCTAGAACGACCAAGTATCCTATGTAGAATTTTAGGATGCTATTTAGATGCTGGCTCAAGCAATGACCAATCAGGTCAATCAGTAGGTCATTGTACCAGTCAACACAAATGGGTCTGCAGTTGCTGCCAGAGTTTAGATCCCCCAGCATTTCACGGGTCTAAGGTTGATGAAGACCCGCAGGAATTCATTGATGAGGTGTAAAAGATCAACCAAATCATAGGTTTTACTCCTATAGAAAGTGCTGATCTGGCTGCCTACCAGTTGAAAGGGGTAGCACAGATTTGGTACCAAGCAATTGAAGGAAAGAAGGCAAAACGGTGCAGGTCTGATGGAATGGAATGAGTTCATTACGACATTCCTGGATAGGTTCTTTCTGACAGAGTTAAGGGAAGCTAAGCGTCCTAAATTTATGATCTTGAGGCAAAAGAACATGACAGTACATGAATATGCATTGAAGTTCACTTAGTTTTCGAGATATGCTTCAGAAATAGTCATTGAGTCGAGGTCTCGCATGCTCAAATTTGTTAATGGAGTCTCAGACTTGGTGGTCAAGGAGTGCAGGACTGCCATGCTTATTAAGGACATAGACCTCAGTAGTCTCATCATTCATGCACAATAGATAGAGGCAGAAAAGTTGAAGGAGATAGAGAGGGAGAATAAACGGGCCAGAACTGGTTAGTTTGAGTATTCCTAGCATAGGTCAGGTGGTGGTAATCGCCCCCAGCAATAGCAGAGGCCTCCAACACCTTCTTCAGCTAGTGCTCCATCTTCCAAGACCCGTAAAGATAAGAGGGGTGGGACATCACCCATTCCCAGAGCCATGTCTCAAGTAGTCACACTTTTCCATCATGTCCTAAGTGTGGCAAGAATCATTTGGGGTAGTTTCGTTTGGGTAGGGATGGTTGTTTTGGATGTGACTAGTTGGGTCACAAATTGAGGGATTTCCCGTCAACAGGAAGGGGGAAGGCCCAGTCCACCACTTCAGCAGCTCCGTCAAGTCATCCAGCTCATCAAGATACCACCTCAGGTACAGGTGGCGGTCAACGCCAAAACCACTTCTATGCTTTATCCTCCCGATAGGATCGGAGAACTCACCTGACGTAGTGACTGGTATGTTACATCTCTTTCAAATAGATGTGGATACTTTATTAGATCCAGGAGCCACACTTTCCTTTGTGACTCCTTACATTGCTATTCAATTTGATATAAGTCCAAAAATCCTCTCAGAGCCATTTTCAGTTTCTACTCCGGTTGGTAAGTCAGTTAGAGCTAGCCAAGTGTATAGAAATTTTCTAGTCACAGTGCTAAATAAAGCCACCTCAGTTGATCTAGTAGAGCTAGATACTTTGACTTGATCCTTCGCATGGACTGACTGCATTTTTGTTATGCTTCAGTTGATTGTATAACTAGGGTTTTCAGGTTTCAGTTTCCTAATGAGCCAGTTCTAGAGTGGAAGGGTAGTACTTTAGCACCTAAGGGTCGACTCATTTCATATGTTAAGGCTAGGAAGATGATCGCTAAGGGATACATCTACCACCTTATTAGGGTCAAAAATTCTAGTTCCAAGACCCTGACATTTCAGTCAGTTCCAGTTGTAAGTGAGTTTCCTGATATGTTTCCTAAAGATCTTCTCAGAGTCCTTCCTGAGAAAAAAATAAACTTCGGCATAGATCTTCTTCCAGATACCCAATCCATCTCTTTTCCTCCCTATAAAATAGCTCTAGTTGAGCTCAAGGAGTTGAAGGAACAACTTAAAGACCTTTTAGATAAGGGCTTCATCAGACCCAATATCTCTTTTTGGGGTGCCCCAGTCCTATTTGTGCGAAAGAAAGATGGTACACTCAGAATGTGCATCGACTACCGTCAGCTGAACAAAGTCACAGTCAAGAACAGGTATCCTCTACCAAGGATCGACAGCTTGTTTGAAAAACTGCAAGGAGCTAGTTTTTTTTCCAAGATAAATCTCAGATCAGGATACCACAAGCTCAAGGTTAGAGAATATGACATTTCGAAAACAACCTTCAGATTTTGGTGTGGTCACTACGAATTTGTAGTTGTGTCTATTGGACTAACCAATGCTCCTGCAACTTTTATGGATCTGATGAACAAGGTATTCAAGATGTACCTGGACATGTTCATTATTATCTTTATAGACGTATTCTGGTTTACTCCAGGATAGAAGAGGAGAATGCAGACCACTTGAGGATAGTGTTGCAGACTCTCATGGACCGCTAGTTGTTCGCCAAATTCAATAAGTGTGAATTTTGGCTGAAATTAGTTGCCTTCCTCATCCATGTGGTCTCCAAAAAGGGTATTCAAGTGGATCCTCAAAAGATAGCGGCAGTCAAAGATTGGCCAAGACCTACTTCTTCGTCAGATATTAGGATTTTCTTGGGCTTAGCCGGCTATTACAAATGGTTTGTTGAAGGTTTCTCCTCTATTGCCTCCCCTTTGACCAAACTAACTCAGAAGAAGGTGAAGTTTCAGTGGATTGAGGCATGTGAGAAGAGCTTTCAGGAGCTAAAGACTCGACTCACCACTACCCCAAACCTGACTCTACCAGAAGGTTCAGACGGGTTTGTGATCTACTATGATGCCTCCAGAGTTGTCCTTGGCTGTGTTTTGATGCAGCATGGTAAAGTTATAGCTTACACTTCTAGGCAACTCAGGTTCATGAGAACTATCCGACTCATGATCTTGAATTGGCAGCGATAGTGTTGGCTTTGAAGATTTGGAGCACTATCTTTATGGGGTTAACATGGATGTTTTTACTTATCACAAGAGTTTACAGTATATGTTCAGCCAGAAAGACTTGAATCTGCTTCAGATAAGGTGGTTATAGTTATTCAAAGACTACGATATGAGCATTTTGTATCACCCGATTAAGGCCAACGTAGTGGATGATGCCCTCAACAGATTGTCTATGGGGAGTGTTGCTCATGTTGATGATGGTAAGAAAGAGCTGGTGAGAGATGTTCATAGACTGGCTCGGTTAGGGGTCCAGTTTGTTGACTCAGCAGATGGTGTAATTGTAGTCCAGAGTGGGTCAGAATCCTCCCTGGTGGTGGAGGTTTAGTCAAAGCAGGATGAAGACCCAATTTTGCTCAAGTTGAAGGAATCAGTTCTAAGAAAAGAGATGGAAGCATTCACCAAAGGGGGAGATGGTGTACTTTATTATCAGGGCAGGTTGTATGTTCCAGATGTAGACGATTTGACGCAGCGGATACTAATGGAAGCTCACAGCACTAAGTACTCTATCCACCCAGGTGCCACCAAGATGTACTATGATCTGTGAAAAATCTACTGATGGAATGGCATAAAGAAGGACATTGCATAATTCGTGGCTAAGTGTCCAAATTACCAATAGGTCAAGGTTGAACATTAGAGACCTGGGGGTATGACCTAGGATATTAGTATTCCTACTTGGAAGTAGAAAGAAGTGAATATGGAGTATATCACAGGCCTACCTTGTACTCGTCGACAGTGTGACTTCATTTGGGTGATTGTAGATCGGTTGACTAAGTTAGCACATTTCCTACTAGTTAAGACCACAGACTTAGTAGAGGATTATGCCAAAATTCACATCGGGAAGTTAGTCAGACTACACGGGGTTCCCTTGTCCATCATCTCAAATAGGGGTACTCAGTTTATCTCACACTTCTGGAAGTCCTTTCCAAAAGGACTTGGTACTCAGGTCAATCTTAGCATAGCTTTCCACCCACAGATCAATGAAAAGGTTGAGCGGATGATTCAGATGTTGGCAGATATGTTGAGGGATTGTGTGATCGACTTTAAGTGCAGTTGGAATGATCACCTACCTCTCATTGGATTTGCATACAACAACAGTTACCACTCTAATATTTAGATGGCCCCGTTTGAGGCATTATATGGTAGGAGGTGCAAATCCCCTATAGGGTAGTTTAAGGTTGGTAAAGCTACCTTGATAGGACTTGAATCAGTACTTGAGGCCATGAAGAAGGTTTAACTTATCAGGGAACTACTGAAAATAGCTCAAAGCCGACAAAACTCGTATGCAGATGTGAGGAGAAGGGAGTTGGAACTTGCTGCGAATGATTGTGTATACTTGAAATTAGTTGGAACTTGTTGTGGATGATTGGGTATACTTGAAAATTTCACCTATGAAAAAGCTCAGTCCTAGATATATTGGTCCCTACAAAATCCTAAGACATAGTGGCAATGTAGCTAATGAGCTGGAGTTTCCTGCAGAGTTAGCATCAGTGTACCCAGTCTTCCATGTGTCTCTGTTGAAGAAATGCATCAGTGATCTGACTTCAGTTATACTATTAGAGAGTGTGGATGTAAAGGATAGTCTTTCTTACGATGAGGTTCCTGTTTAGATTCTTGATCGTCAGGTTCATAAGCTAAGAAACAAGAAAGTCACTTCAGTAAAGGTCTTATGGAGGAACCAACTAGTTGAAGGAGCTACATGGGAGGTAGAAGAGGAAATGATGGCTAAATACCCTCACTTATTCCCTTCCAACTTAATTTCAGCCTCAGGTACAAGTTTCCTTCTTAGCACTCTATCCAGTTTCTTGTTAAGATCATGACTATTAGTTCCTTTCATGTCATAGCATGTGGTTATAGTTTACGAATTCAGTTCGATCATGTATTTCAGTCCGGAGCAGTTACTCCATTAGTTTTCAATCTATAGTTATCCATTCTGGTGTTGCAGCTCCTTCCCTACCCTTTTCATCTTAGTTATCCTCCATTCAGGGATGAGTGTTCCTAAGGGGGAGATATTGTAACACCTCGGACCCCGTAGTGAAATATTACAACAAAAGAATGACAGTTGCAAACCCAGTGCCGGAGTGACGGTGGAAGTGATGGCCCTTCACACCTCTGATGGTGGAACTGATGGCCGTCAACTAGATGACGGTCCATCACTATTCTGTTGAAGTCTGGTCCCATAAGCTTAAGGGAGATGGAGTTGGCGATGGACCGTCAATCAAGTGACGGCCCGTCAAGGCAACCGTCAGTTGGACCAAGATTTCCAGGCCGACTGTTTCAGTGTGACATTAGGGGTGATGGTCCGTCAGTCAATGATGCCCCATCACTTCGGCTATCACCGGGGAAAATTTTTAGGAAATTATGTTTAAGCCTGACGATGGAGACGACGGACCGTCAGGCTTGCGATTGGTCCGTCACTTGTCTCTTCAGACGCGTCACGACCTAGGAATTTCAAATTTCAAAACTTTTTCCTAGGGATAGTTTTGTACATTTCCACTCTTCTAAGTCCTAAACAACGTAGTTTTGGGGTGATTTGGAAGAGTATTTTGGGGGGGGGAGTCAATCATTCCCTCTCATTCTCTCCTAAACTCTCAAGAACAACCGTAAAGCTTCAAGGCAACTCTATCTCAAGCTAAGATAGGGATTTCGATCCTCAAACTTTCCAAGATTCTTCTCAAGGAATTTCTACGTCAGGTATGTGGGACTTCAACAAAGGTTTCCTCTCACCTTTACGTCCCAAATTCTTTAATAACCCTAGCCTGAAATTCAAGAAATCATGACCTAGGGTTTCTATTTAGTTGTTGAATTTCTTTATCTCCCAAATGTTTTAAGTTTCCATGTGTAGTATCATGTTATGACTGAGACATTATTTTCAATTTGTAAATGCCTCCCAACTAATCGATTTTAGCATGATTCTTGGGATAAATTCTTGTGTGATCTAGTAGTTGGTCTGAAATTCTATATATTTTATGGAATGTTATTTGAGAAAAATTCCTCACCGTGTATATTTCAATTTAAAGTTAGTATTTCTAGATTGTTGAATGCACTTAGTACTTTCCCTGGATGTCAACTGACCAGTTTGACTTTTATCAGTCTTTTGAGAAACTCAGCAAACTCAGCAATATCAATTTATCAGCTTAATAGTCGTTCTTTATACAGTTACGATGCTTTTAGATAAAAAAGCTCTGACAAGTCTTAGAACATAGTTTCTTTCAGGTCTTGAGACTCTCATAACACTTCCAGATAGGTAGTTCTGACTTAAGTCTTAGTACATCAGTTTCGAGCTATCAGTATAGTTAAACACAATTAGGATTTCCAGTGGGAGTAGAACTTAGCACCGAGCGAGCCGGGGTTCAGCACACCAAAGTTCCTAGAACTATATTTCCACAGTAGGTTATTAGCTCGAATGTGCCCCAGACAGTGATCACTCAGTTCAACTACTATACCTTGTCAAGGTATAGTGGGCTTTCAAGGGTATACATCAGACTCCACGTTTAGCTCATGTGGTTACATATCAGTTATAGTCTCTCCCACAGTACAATATAGTACAATACAATTTAGTTTCTTCAGATTTCAGTCTATTTTTGCAGTATTTCAGTACAGTTTATTATTACTCGGTATATGTATGTTTTAGTTTCTTCTTGCATACTCAGTACATTCAAAGTACTGACGTAGACTTTTATGCTATATCATTTTATGATATAGACTTAGGTACCTAGCCTCAGCATCACAATTAGATCCTCTCAACAATATCCCATCAGCTTATATAGTGAGTCCTCATCTGCCGAGGGCCGGAGTTACATTCCCAGTTTTATTTTATTGTTTCAGTTCAGACATTAGAATTAGTTGGGGGTTTGTCCCAAAAACTCATTAGTTCACGTGAGAAGACTTTCAGACAATATTTATATATTCAACTATATTTTCAAATTATTTCTAATTTTGTCATTTATTCAGTAGCAGTTATTTCTTTTATCAGCTTTCGCTCTTTTATGATCATTCTCAGCAGATCAATTTTAGTAGAATATGCTCTACTAGGGTTTGCAAGTGACTTTAAGTACTGTGTCGTTTTCAGGGTGTGAACTCAGGTCGTGACACATGGTTATATATATCGGTTAATAGATGATGTCGCCCAAATTACACCTCACAATTGAGATATAAGCGGTCGATTGTCAAATATAGAACCCAACGAAGGTTGAAGTCGATCCCACAGGGAATATGGTCAGAACTTAGGTTAATGCGAATAACTATTACTATTGATTTACTTATTTCTAAAGGGGGAAAAACATAGAATAATGACCAAAGTAAAATTAATGAATGCTTGTATCAACTTAGGTTTGTATTCAATTTATGACTAGACTAGGATTGTGTTCCCCAAGATTTCATAACCACAAGGCTTATACACTAGTGATCTATTCCGGTGTTTCACATGCAATATTGGTAAGTTAAGTTCACCTAAATGGTTGGTCCCCTTTCTGATGATTTTCACCACGCAACTTGGTCCGTATACCAGTGTACTTTAGTTGACCCTTACCCTTAATATTGGATTAGCTATCCTCAGACAATTTCGAGCTATTAGATGAGGGTTGGTATCCTCAAATCTCCGTTGTTAATCCCTTTTCCCATTCTTTACCCCTTGATCCGGTAAGTAAGAATAAGACAAGTCCTAACGTTTGCAATCGTCAAGAATCAATCAAAATGAAGGGAAAAACATTCATGCATAAAACTCCATTCAAGAATCACTAGGTACTTTTACCTATGTGTGTTAATTCATCTTGGTTCCCACAAACCTAGTTTATAGGTTTAGCTACTCATGTTTGTATCATTGCAATTACAAAATATAGAAGAAATCATAATTGCAACTTACAAATTATTGTAGAATAAAAACCAAGTAGATTGAATAAAATTCCAATGTTGGTTTCATGTATTGAATCAAGAACAATTGTATGAAAATTCTCTCAAGAATATACTCACAATATNATTGTATGAAAATTCTCTCAAGAATATACTCACAATATCATTCAAGATTCTCTCTCAAAATTGGCCAAAATCCTCCCAGAAAATCCTCTCAGAATTGTCTCTCAAAATAAACTTAAAACTGGGTATTTATAATACCAAGAAATCCTTTTCCTAAATAAATCTGGAAACCAGGTCGGCAGTGGCAACAAACTAGGTGACGGATCGTTAGGCCTTCTGACGAGTCGTTCCTTGCTTAAATTAGTCGTCCTCAGCAACATACCCAGGCTTGGCAAAGGGTCACCTAACGACTCATAGTTAGGTCCCTCGTGGTCTAATTCCTTAGAAAGTCTAGTGCACTTCACGGATGGTTCCAGTAGCTTTCCAACGAGTCGTTCCTTCAGGTGACAACTTGTGATGTCTGTCGTCAACTTCACTGGACACTTGGTTGAACTTTTCTCTTCAAAGCCTAGCGGTTAACCTCACGACTCGTTACCAGGTCTAACGAGTCGTTCCTCTAACTCGTCAAGTGCACTGTTTTACTTCTTCAAAACATCATCTTTTTTCCCACGCCTCAAGTGACAGGTTGTGCCTCGTGCCAATGACTCGTTAAGTGTCTAGCAGTCACCTTTCAGTTGTTTTCAACATTAATTCGACCAAAATCACTTCCAGACCTGTTTTCCTGCACATTAAGCACAAAATACCTTATACCCATTGATCTGGGGCATATTTATATGCCCAAGTGATACTCAAATGCATCGTTTTTGCCTTGTTTATCCAACAATGTTTGTATATTCTCATGTAAATTGTAG
>JACEIK010012055.1:5448-23985 GCA_018107945.1 Datura stramonium | reverse complement strand
AATTGAATCCAAAACCCCATGAGTTTTTATTGAAAACTTTGTAAAAATCATAGAGGAAGGACATGGGTGTGGAAGAAATCACCCCATTGATAGCCTTACATACCTGGGATATCTAATTCTTAACTTCCCTTGATTACCCAAGAATGAAATTGGAGGAATTGAAGAGTTGAGCCTAGAATCTCCCTTGATTGTCTCTCACTATACTTGCATGCATGAATGAAGAGAAAACTGAGCTTAACCCCTTTAAATTTACCTATTCATAACCCAAAATGTCGTAGTTTAGGCCTTAGGATCTTAGGAATTTACAAAAAGACCCTTACTATTTCGCAGAAAATAACTGCCAAGTGACCCTAAGGGGTGACCTGACGGTTCGTTACATGGTCAAACGATCTGTCACCTTGCCCGTCAGGTACATTGTCTTAACTGATTACTAAAGTTCCTAATGAACGACACCACAACTCATTAACCAATCATCAAGTGCACTGCCTAGACTTTTCTATCTTTTTTATACCTCCTCCCCACGGGTGACCTAACGACTCGTGGTGTCTGACCACGAGTCGTGCCCAAGACCATGGGGACTCCTTTTTCCTCAATATTTTCCCATTCTCCCAGGCCTCCCCACAAATCACCTGACGACTCGTGGGCTATCCTCACGAGTCGTCCAATGACTCATCATGTGCCTGCAGCCCAGATTTTTAGTTTTTCTTGTTTCAACCCCCGGGTCCGATCCTTAAGTTCCCGGGGTATTACAGCGATGCGCCAGGTCCTAAAACTGCAAAATTTTGACTGACACCTTGGTGAAATGGATGGTGTGGTGCACCAGAGCCTAAACTTCAGAGGAAATTCAAGACAAGGTTTGGTGAGATGGGAGGTGGGGAGCGCTAGGGCCTATTCGCGGCAGATTTCCAAGTTTAAAAGCTGAACTTCTCAAGGTAAAAAGAGTAATTTGATACCTTTCTTTAAAATATATCATCTAGGGAATTTTTTAGGAGTCTTCCATCAGAAAGATCAATTTTGTACTCAGTTCTTGGGAGAAGAGACGAGAAGTTCATTTTATTCTACGATTTCTTCTGTACTTTATGTTTTTAATTGGAATGATGATTTCTTTAGTTTTCCTCTTGAACATGAGTAGATAAACTTTTGTTCTAGGGTTTTGGCCATAGCTGATGGTTATAGTTTGAATAATTGTTTGTGCTAGACTCTAATTCTTCATTCAAGATTGTTTATGCTCACTTGTTTTTAGTGATTATTCGTTGACTTGATCACCATGTGAATATTATCTGTTGGCTCTTCGTTGCACTCAGGAGAGGTAACTAAGAGATTAAAAGGAAGCATAGAATAGTATTTAATTATCTTGTTCAATTATTTCAAGAGTTGATTTCATTATCGAGAATAGGCATATACCCTTTAACCTTGTTCAGTTGAACACAAGTATCTTCAACCGTCATCTCATCTCCTGCAACCATAGGGATATAGGTGTTAGGGTTCATGAGATAGTTCTAGCATATTCGAGAGAATAGTAAGAAATGGAATCTTAACTTGCAACTAGCAATCTTAAAAGAGTTTAGTCTAGTGTATTCGAGTCCTAAAACTCAACCTGAAAGCAAAAGTGTAAAGACCCTAGATTCTTATCATCATTTGAATTACAAACACTTTCGAAAATGATTTTTGTTCATTAGTTTAATTTACATTTCAAGTTAGTAGAGTGATCTCAAAAACCATTTCCCTATTTACATGTGTTTATTTGAATAATGAAATAAAATGTTAACCTTAAGCAATTAATCTGACAAGTCTCTGATGTATCGACATCAAGACTTCACCATCCTATATTACTTGATAGCCACGTGTGCTTGCGTGTGCTTGGAAACATCAAATATGGTTTAGAAATAGTTAATTGTTGTTTAAAGTCTTCTTGTAGTCTTTATTTCCTAATTTACTTCTTCTTGTTGTCCTTAATTCTTTTAGGTGTAATGTCACGACCTGAATGTAGGCCCGGATTGAGACACAGGACAAAGAACCCCGAGAGGCTCCAAGTCGACTCATGGCATGAACATGAAAACTAAAGCTCAACATAATGAATGCGGAAATCTACCATGTAAAACATCAAAAGTCTGAATATCCAATAACATCTGAACAACGGAAAACATAATACTGATCTGAAGCTGAATACATATTATGTTTGATAAGCCTCTATAACTTGACGAGCTTATGCGATAGGTCCCCAACTAACTCACTAATAAACTGAAATTAAAAGTACTGATAGCAAGTTGATAAGAAGGTCCTCAAAGGATGAAGACTCACCAATAGGCTGAGAAATACTAACTCTGAAAATATGGCTAGCGACGGGACTAAACCTGAACGTCTGAGTCTGTATCATGAAATGATACAATATAGCATATGTGGTCCATACTTGGAATGTATTGAGTATTCAAGGTAAATAAAATAACTAAGTAAAAACTGAAATCATGCATATCATAAAACATAATCAAGATAAGATTCTGAGAGTAACGCTTGCATACTATTATCTGAAAACATGATTTAAACATGACAGAGTATCATAATTGATTCGAATGACCCAAAGATGAAACTGATAATCATAAATAAAACTGAACATTTGAGTCAAACCTGCTGAAAACATAATATCATAACTGATGGTCATGCATAACTGAAAATCATGAGGAACAATGGGAGGCTTGTCATATAACCGGCATTACCATGATAGAGTTTACGTGGTCCCGACTATTACACTCAAGTGGGTGGAGTATTCTAAAGACTTTTCAGGACTAAAGGCTCTACCATGATATTGATATCAAGCTGAAGGCCCCTCGGGAGCAGGGAAAGCTCACAAGGGAGGTCTCAAATAATCTGAACATACCTATGTTGGCACGTAGTTTTGAGGCATATGGTTAACTAAACCCTTAGCCTATTCAGTGCTAGACACTACTCCCAAAAACATGCATATGCTCTCCATCATTTTTCAATGAAGCTGAACCATTGTCTTTTGAAGAAGCTGAATCATAATATAATATACATAATCCGAAAACATAACATGAGGAGCCTTGCCTCACACCATACCACAAGCTGAAAAGTGAGAGTCTAGACTCCAAAACCATGTGGTAAGCTAATAACATGAAATTGAAGTAAATCATGAAACATACTTGATCATATCGGCTTGTCCAAACTTATACATGATTTGAGATAGTCAAAATCATGGATATAAACATGGGTAATTCAAAATCATACTTTCATCATATACATCTCATCATAGTTGATAACATAGATCATAATCTAAACCTTATATGAACTTTCATGATTGGGCATTATAATTGTAAGACTTTGAAATCATAAATTGTAATTGAAAACATTATAAAACACGCCCATGAATCTTGAAACAGCATTAGAAACATGAAGAGAATTTACCCATGATAGATATTTAGAGATTTCAAAAATTGGGTTAAAACCCCATAGATTCATCAATTTAGAATCACATGAATTTAGAAGAGGATTTGGGCATGGGAGAAAAGGAATACTCCCATTCATAATCCTACATACCTGGGTACTTTGAATTTCACAACCTCTATTGGGAATCTAAGTGAATTGAGGAAGAACCTAAAGAATCTTCTAGTTTGATCTTAGTGGACTCCTTGATCTTGCATGCATGGATGGGGAGGTTTAGAATAGGCTAAGTACCCTTAAAGGATTTCTAACTGAACTTAAAACTACGTATTTTAGGACTTAGGATCTTAGAAATTAAAGAAAAGCCCTTAGTAAGTCGCAAGAAAATCACACCGTCAGCCCCAATGAGGGACTGAATGAGTCGTTACCCATGACGATAACTCGTTAGTTTATCCTGTCTCCAACACTGGAAAACTTTCATTGATAATCACCATGAGGGACACCACGACTCGTGGTGTGCCTAATGACTCGTGGTAACCCATTCGTTGGGAACACTGCCAAAAATTCAACATCCATGCTAGCTCCTGACCACGACCAACGCCACAAGTCGTTACTTCTCTCGTGGTCACCCCATCACCACAAATCTAAGCCAACTCTCCCTCCACTTCACAAGCCATATAACAACTTGTGAAGTCTCCTCACGGGTCACTGGACGACTCATCCTGTGACCTAGTGCAGAATTTCCTGTTTTCTCTGTTTGAACCCTCGAGTCTGATCTTAGGGCTTTCAGGGTATTACAATATCTCCCCCTTGGGATCATTCGTCCTCGAATGTGAATGAACATATTGAGAAGATTGGGAATAGATCTGACATCTCAAATAGTGAACATCTAAAGCTGAAAACAGACAGAGTGACTGACTTCGGATTGAAATACATGACTAAACTGAATTCATGAATCACACATACATACATTGACATGAAAGAAACTGGACCACATGAAACTGAATAGAGTAATAAGGAGGAAACTGATACCTCAAGATGGAACTAAACCGGAAGGGAATAGATGCGGGTATTTAGCCATCATATCTTCTTTGGCTTCCCATGTAGCTCCCTTAACATGATGATTCCTCCACAAAACCTTTATTGAAGCTGCTTCTTTGTTTCTTAGTTTCCGAACCTGACAATCAAGTATTTCAATCGGAACCTCTTTGTAGCTAAGGCTATCCTTCACACGTACGCTCTCCACCGGGACAACTAAAGTTGGATCACTCATGAACTTCTTTAAAATTGACACACGGAAAATTGGATGTACTAAATCCAATTCTGAGGGCAATTCCAACTCATAAACCACCTTGCCAGCACGTCTCACATTCTGATACATGCCAATATATTCCGAACCTCATCACTCCCTTCATGGGAGACACCTTCAAAAACACCCAATCATCAACTTTGAACTTAAGATCTCTCCTCCTCACATCCGCATAGCCTTTTGGCGACTCTGAGCTGTTTTCAACCTTTCCCTTATAAGCTGAACTTTCTTCATAGCCTCATGAATTGAATATGGTCCTATCAATGCAGCTTCACCAACCTCAAACCAACCAATAGGTGATCTACACCTCCTCCCATAGAGATCCTCAAACGAAGCCATTTGAATGATGGAATGGTAACTGTTGTTATAAGAAAACTCAATGAGAGGTAAATGGTCATCCCAACTACCTTTGAAATCAATCACACATGCTCGCAACATATCCTCAAGAGTTGGAATGGTCCGCTCAGCCTGATCATCCGCCTGTGGGTGAAAACCTGTGCTAAGCTTGATCTGAGTACCAAGTCCCTTCTGAAATGACCTCCAAAACTGGGAGGTGAACTGAGTACCTCTATCAAATATGAGGGACAAGGGCACTCCATGCAACCGAACTAACTTCTGAATGTAAATTTGGCATAATCCTCCACTGCATTAGTAGTTTTGACTGGTAAAAAATGAGCTTGTTTAGTCAACCTGTCTACAACAAACCAAGTAGAGTCATACTGTCGACGAGTACGAGGCAACCCTATAATGAAGTCCATATTGATTTTCTCCCACTTTCAAGTAGGGATACTAATGTATTGAAGCACACCTCCAGGTCTTGGATGCTTAACTTTCACCTGTTGAAAATTCGGACACCTTGCCACAAATTCTGCTATGTCCTTCTTCATGCCATTCCACCAATAAACCTCCCATAGGTCACGGTACATCTTGGTGGCACCTGAATGTTAGAGTACCTAGAACCATGAGCCTCATGATACATCCACTCCCTTAAGTCATCAACACTTGAAACACACAAACGACCCTGATATCATAGTACACCATCTCCTCCTTGGGAGAAGACCTCCACCTTTTGATTCTGAATAGCTTCCTTTAACTTTACCAAAATAGGATCCTCATCTTTCCTAGCTTTGACTTCGGTCACCAAAGAGGATTCTGATCCATTCTAAATAATGACACCACCATCTGTCAAGTCCACAAAATGAACTCCTAACCGTGCAAGCTGATGCACATCCTTTACTAACTCCTTCCTCTCCACATCTACATGGATCAAACTCTCCATAGAAAGCCTGCTAAGAGTGTCTGCCTCCATATTAGCCTTTCCCCGATAATAAAGAACACTCATATCATAATCCTTAAGAAGTTCCACCACCTCCATTGGCGTAGATCTAGATCCTTCTGGGTAAACACATACTGTAGGGTCTCTTATGGTCCATAAACACATCCACATGGACTCCATACAGATAGTGTCTCCAAACTTCAAGGAAAATACCATCGTCGCCACTCGAGGTTGTGAGTCAGATAGTTCTTTTCATGGACTTTCAGCTGTCAGGAAGCATAGGCTATAACCTTACCGTGATGCATTAATACACAACCAAGGCCGATTCTCGAGGCATAACAATATACCACAAACCCATCGGTACCCTCAGGTAGAGTCAACATTGATGCTGAGGTGAGTCTAGTTTTCAACTCTTGGAAGTTTTTCTCATAGGCCTCCGACCATTGAAACTTCACTTTTTTCTGGGTCAACTTAGTCAACAGTGCTGCAATGGATGAAAATCCTTCAACAAACCTCCTATAGTAACCATCTAACTCCACGAAATTCCTGATATCTGAAGGACTAACTGGTTTATGCCAAATCTTCACTACTTCTATCTTTTGAGAGTCCACCTGTACATCCTCACTTGACACTACATGACCCAAAAATTCTACCGAGTCTAAAAAAACTCACACTTGCTTAATTTAGCATACAGTTGGCGATCCTTAAGTCTGTAGCACCACCCTTAATGAGCGGCATGCTCCTCTTCGCTCTGAGAGTATATGAGAATTTCATGTATGAACACAGTCACGAACATGTCCAAATACGGCTTGAACACCCTGTTCATCAAATCCATAAAAGCTTAAGGAGCATTTGTTAGTCCAAAAGATATAACTACAAACTCATAGTGACCATACCGAGTCTTGAAGGCTGTCTTCGGGATGTCACTCTCTCTAACCCTGAGCTTATGATATCCAGATCTGAGGTTTATCTTTGAGGAGCACTTGGCACCCTAAAGTTGGTCAAACAAGTCATCAATTATGGGGATGGGATACCTGTTCTTGACTGTGGCCTTATGCAACTGTCAATAGTCAATGCACATTCGAAGGGAACCATCCTTTTTCTAGACCAAGTGAACTAGTGCACCCCGCGAGGATTTGCTAGGTCTTATGAAACCCTTGTCTAAGAGATCCTTCAACTCCTTTAGCTCATCTGGAGCCATTCTTTAAGGAGGAATGGATATAGGTTGTGTATCGGGAAGAAGGTCAATACCAAAATCGATCTCCCACTAGGGAGGAATTCCCGATAAATTATTTGGAAACACTTCTGGATATTTGCACACTACAGGAACTGACTGGATTTTCGTGGTTTCAGATTTAGCATCCTCAACCCTAACTAGATGATACATGCAACCTTTAGAGATCATATTTCTGGCCTTAAGGTAGGAAATGAAAGGACCCACAGGCATAGTTGAACTACCCTTCCACTCTAGGACTGGCTCACCCAAAAACTGGAACTCTACCGCACGGGTTCTACAATTTACTGAGGCATAACATGCATGTAGCCAACCCATTCCTAAGATAACATCAAAATCTACTATGGCTAGCTCTACTAGATCTGTTGAGGTGACCTTCTAAAGGACTGTGATAGGATAATTTCTGTATACCCATCAAGCAATAACTGAATCACTGACTGGAGTAGACACTGAGAAGGGTCCTGATAGGATTTCGGGACAGACTTTGAAACTACTAGAAACATAGGGCGTCACAAAAGATAAAGTAGCCCCTGGACCTAACAATGCATATACATCAAGGTGGAATACTCGTAACATATTAGTGACTACATCTGGAGAGGCCTCCTGCTCCCGATGAGATGCGATGGCATAGAATCTATTCTGATGCTGACCACCCCTTACACTAGTGGAGGCACCCTGTTGAGCCGAGCGTGATGGTGGGGCTGCTGAACTAGGGGCTAGGTCTCAGCTTCTACCATGGCCCTATCTAGCTGCTGGACAATCTCTGAGCATATGTTCGGGCTTCCCACACCCGAAACTAGCACCTGTACCTACTAGGAACTGACCAGTGTGCCTTCTTCCACACCTGTAACAACCTGGAATGCTAGGCTCTATGGATCTGCTCCCCTGACCTCGAGAGCCTAACGCCTTTCCCCTCTAATCGCGCCCAGATCTTGATGGCATACTTGTTGCTGATGGTGTTGGGGATGATGATCTTCGATGGAACTGCTGATGATGCCTACTGCCAAGCCTCTATGGGAGAACCCAAAACTGTCGGTCTTGGCCCTCTTGGCCTCTCTCTCCCGCTCACTCACCTATACAGCCTTTATCTGTTGGGCGTATAGAACCAACCGCAAGAAGTCCATATCTTGATGGAGCATAGCAGTCCTGCAATCTTTGACCTGATGGTCCACTATACCATGCACGAACCTGCACTTGAGCCCTCTGATCCGCCACCATCTCAGGTGCATATTTGGATAGGCGGGTGAACTTTAAAACATACTCCTGGACTGTCATGTTGTTCTGTCTCAGGTTCACAAATTCAGCTGCTTTGATCTCTCTCATCTCTCGGGGAAAGAACCGATCCAGGAATATGGTATGGAACTCATCCCGGTCAATGGGACCCGCTCCAATTTCTCTACCATCCTTCTGAACCCCTTTCAACTGATAAGAGGCTAGGTCTGCGCACTCCTCCCCCTCACCCCAATGATCTGGGTGATCTTCTAAATCTCATAAATAAACTCATCTGGATCCTCTTCCACCTTCGATCCGAGAAACTCCGGAGAGTTCATCCTGAGGAAGTCCCTGACTCTTGCCGCTGTCGCATTCCCACTCTAGGGAACATGTGCTACCGCCTACTGGTTGACCTCAATGGTCAATGCATGTGCCAATATCTGGATGGCTGCCCTAAACTCTGTATGGGCAACCTTCTCTGGAACATGACCCTCTGGGGCTAGTGGGGCCTACTGGTGCCCATCCCCATTGTTATTCTCATGGTCGTTTCCATTTTCATTCCTTCTTCTGTTACCTCGATGAGCAGGCATGATTCCGGAAACGTGTATAGAACGAGTTAGGAGGATAGAGAGACATTTCATCGCATGACATAGATCATGAAAGAAGGGAAATTTCCTAAAATGTTTCGTAGCCTCTTCTTCATAAGTGTGACACGCTTCACACCCATGAAAAAGACTCTACTTAACATGGCTTTCAACACCTTAGGATACTTCAAAACCTAATTCTCTGATACAAAGTTTGTCACGACCCGAATGTAAGCCCAGATTAAGACATGGGACAAAGAACTTTGAGAGGCTCCAAGTCAACCCATGCCATGAACATGACAACTAAAGATCAACATAATAAATGCGAAAATCTAACATGTAAAATAGCGTAAGTCTGAAAATCCAATAACATCTTAACAACGGAAAATATAATACTGATTCGAAGTTGAATACATACTATGTTTGATAAGCCTCTATAACCTGACGAGCTGATAAGATAGGACTCAAACTAACTCACTAATAAACTGAAACTGAAAGTACTGACAGCAAGTTGATTAGAAGTTCCTCGAAATATGAGGACTCACTAATAGGCTGAAAAATGCTATCTCTGAGAATTTGGCTAGCAGCAGGACTGAACCTGAACGTTCGAGCTTGTATCATGAAACGATACAACATAGAGAATGCAATCAGTACTTGGAATGTACTGAGTATGCAAGGTAAGTAAAACCACTAAGAAAGTAAAAATTGAAATCATGCATATCATAAAACATAATCAAGATAAGATTCTAAGAGTAAGGCTTGCCTGTTATTATTTGAAAACATTATTTAAACATGACTGAGTATCATAACTAATTCGAATGACCCAATGCTGAAATTGGTAAGCATAAGTAAAAATGAACATTTAGGTCAAACCTACTGAAAACATAATATCATAACTGATGATCCTGCATAACTGAAAATCATGAGGAACAATGGGAGACTCGTCATATAATCGACATTAGCATGATAGAGTTTATGTCGTCCCGACTATTACACTCAAGTGGACAAATTCATCCAAAGACTTTCCAAGGCTAAGGGCGCTACCATGATATCGATATCAAGTTGAAGGACCCTCGGGGGCAGGGAAAGCTCACAAGAGAGGTCCCAAATAATCTGAACATACCAATATTGGCACGTAGTTCTGAGGCACAGGGCTGACTGAACCCTTAGCCTACTCGGTGCTAGACACAATTCCCAAAAACATGCATATGCTCTCTATCATTTTTCAATGAAGTTGAACCATCGTCTTTTGACGAAGTTGAATCATAACATAATGTACATAATCTAAAACCATAACATGAGGAGCCTTGGATCAAACCATACCGCAAGTTAAAGAGTTAGAGTACAGACTCCAAAACCATGTGGTAAGCTTAATAACATGAAATTAAAGTAAATCATGAAACATACTTGATCATATGGGCTTGCCCTAACTTATACATGCTTTGAGATAGTCAAAATCATGGATATAAACATGGGTAATTCGAAATCATACTTTTATCATATACATCTCATCATACTTAAAAATATAGATCATAATCTCAACCTTTCATGTACTTTCATAATTTGGCATTATCATTGTAAGACTTTGAAATCATAAATTAGTAAATGAAAATATTATAAAACATGCCCATGAATCTTGAAATAGCATTAGAAATATGAAGAGAATTTACCCATGATAGATACTTAGAGATTTCACAAATTGGGTTAAAACCCCATAGATTCATCAACTTAGAATCACATAAACTTAGAACAGGTGGGAGCAAAGGAATACTCCCATTCATAATCCTACATACCTAGGTACTTTGAATTTCACAACCTCTCTTGAGAATCCAAGTGAACTGAGGAAGAACCTAAAGAATCTTCTAACTTATTCTTCAATGGACTCCTTGATCTTGCATGCATGATATGGGGAGGTTTACAATAGCCTAAGTACCCTTGAAGCTCTTATAACTGAGCTTAAAACAATGTAGTTTAGGCTTAGGAGCTTAAAAATTATGGAAAAGCCCTTAATAAATTCGCAGGAATATCACACTGTCAGTCCCAACGAGGGACTATACGAGTCGTTACCCATGACGAAGACTCATTATCTGCTCCCATCACCAACACTGGAAAAATTACACTCCCATTCACCATGAGGGACACCACGACTCGTGGTGTGCCTAACGACTCGTGACCTAATCGTTGGGAATACTGCCAAAAATTCAACATCAATGCCAGCTCCTGACCACGACCCACTCCACAACTCATTTCCTTAACCAAGAGTCGTTACTTCTCTCTTGGTCACCCCCGACCACAAATCTTAGACAAATCTCCCTCCACTTCACGAGCCATTTAACGAATTGTGAAGTCTCCTCGCGGATCACTAGATGACTCGTCCTATAACCTGGTGCAGAATTTTTTATTTTCTCCTTTTGAACCCTCGGGTCTAACTTAGGGCTTTTGGGGTATTGGATGTAATAGTGAGAGTCATGTAGAGGCGTTAAATAAAGAACTTTATGCGAGGAAACTCAAGGGGTATCTTGATAAAGTCTGAGTAATCAAAATACCTACATCGTGTTGCAACGTTAAACTAGGCACTACTTGGGAAGCAACCCAAGATAACTTAGTTTTTTTCTTAATTTTGTGAATCTTTATATTTGATTTGTGTGCTCAAGTGTGCAGGAAGAACATCTTAACTTCAGCAGGGAACTCCACGACGCTGAGAAAAACCTCTGCACCGAGGTTCACAATGCGGAGTAGGTTTTCTGGAAAAGATTTTATCTCATAAATGACGAGGATTAGGCCCATGAGTTCTTTTCTTACTCTTTTACTTATTCATTATTATTTTAGCACTAAGGATAGTGCTAGCCATTAAGTGTGTTGTGGGAGTCGTAAACTCCCTTGTACCATGTATCCTTGATTGCTAAATTTGTTCATAGTGGTCCTAGAATTTTTTTGTGATGCATGACTTAGTCCTACTAGCTTGTAGTATTTTTGTGATGTTTTTGGTTTTGTTTTTATTTGGATTCCCCCAATTTTTGTTTTCGGTACTTTTCGTTGGATAGTCCCTTAGAATCGATTAGAGGGTCTAGATTTTTTTTTCTAGTCACAGTCATGACTGTTCCCGATGATGGATGGATGAAGACCGTCTTAATAAAAAAATTAATCATCGTTAGGAGAACAAGAACTTGATACCTTACGTATGCTAGGTGCTTCACTTAGGGTATCATTGAGACTTTACTTGATTCACTCAAAAACGCATGAAAAGGTAGAAGCACTTAGACTTTTAAAATTTGACTCCTATTCTTGAAAAATTGGGCTTAATAATGTGAGACATTCAACATGGATATATGTTTTTATGTAATCTTAATTGTCATTATTGAACCATTTGTGTCACTGTGTGAGTGAGATTTTTTCTATACTTCATTCTTGCAATTTAATGTCTAGAACTTGCTCAGTGTATGCGCGAAGCAAAATGAGAATGTTGAATCAAGGAAGTTATATAGGCATTTCCTTGGTAGCCTATTTATATCCCAACTTTACTTACCTTAATGTGATTGTCCTAGTTAGCCATTTTGAGTCTTAGCCTATTATTTTGATAGCTATATTGCAAGCTTAATTCCTTTCTTTCTATTAACCTTTATTTGATCTAAATGACTCCTAGAGCACTTTAACTAAAAATTTATATAAAAGGAGCACAAGCGAAGAGAAGAATGGAAAAGCTAAAGTGTGTAAGTTAGAAGAAAAGAAAAGGGTGAAAAATGCATAACAAGGAGGGTGATGTAGTGGGAAAGAAAAATAAAAAAAGTTTTAAAAAATGAATGAAAAGAAAAAAATTGTGAATGAGCTTAATGTTAAAAATTTCCTACTAGTCACCTAACTGCAAATTAAAAATAAAAGGAGGTATAAGGAGAACAATAGGAGGATGGAAGAATGTGCTAAAAAGTCATAGAGTTATGAATTATTAATGTGCTTAGGGAGATAAGTCATTATCTTGGCTAAATAGTTCCTACCCGTCCTTTAGCCTACATTACAATCATCTTAAGTTCTAATTGATCTTAGATTTGATGTTCTATATTAGTGAAGTATTTACTGTAAGAGCAAGCCTATGAGTCGTCTTTTGCTTGCATGTTGAGTTCTTTGGGAGAGTGAATGATTTTGTTCTATCTATTCATAAGTCAAAATTGTTATATATCATGTGAGTAAAAGGGCATCTTTCCAAATAGTGATGGGCACATAATGGTAAGATTTTTATATATCTTTGATTGCTAAATTACATAAGATTCATATTGGCCCAAATATATTTCGTTGAGTTGGTTCTAGAAGCTAAGTGGTTTTAACTTTTGACCTTTGAATGTTGATCTTCTATGCATATTGAGTGGATTGTTGGAGCTTGATAAACTTGTCTAATGACCCTGAGTGTAAGTAGACCTGTTCATAGGGTAATTTTGTGGTTGAACTTGAGAGGGGAAAGTAGTAGATTGTTCGAGGAATACCAATAGCTTAGGTGTGGGGTGGTGTTTTAGGGTGTATTTATGCACTTATTTACCATATTTTGCACATACTTAATTATATTTTGAGAACAAATTATGTGTTTTTCTTTGGTTTTGTATGGTGTTTGTAAAAAAGAGCTAACACACATGATTAGATGTTTGCAAGGATTAAAGTGATGAATTTTGACCTATTTGATACTTAAAAGAGCCAAAGTTTCCAAGACAAACTCAGAAAGAGCAAGTGCCAAAGCATAACAGTAGATGGCATCGCGTAGGCACATCTGTGCAAGGACCTGCAGGACGCGCAGGCAGAACTATTCACCAAGAGGTGCAACGTGGCACCATATTGGCGCATGCAGTGGCGCGGCGCGGACCAAGTGTGGCCGAATCAAAATATGAAAAAGTCCAAACCCAGTTCGAGTAGGAACAGAAGCTGCAAAATTCAATCTCAGTCCAAGCAGGAACAATGTAGACTTATTCTACTACTATATATACCCCTTCTTAGGAAGTTTGTACACACAACCTACACACCAATTAGGATCGAATCTTTGTCACGACCCGAGCATAGATTCCAGACATAACACAGGACCTACAACTACGAATGACTCCAAGCTAACCCATGGCACATGCATAACATAATTTAGAGCATAAACTAAGTGGAAATAATCATATAACATCTAGTAAGAAAAAGTCTAGTACATAATAAATGCAACTGGAGATTACAAATCAAATAGTTGAGTGTCTATACATTATGTCTGAAAGTCTCTACACATGAGATGAGCTGATGGGACAATGCCCTCAACTAGCTCCACCAATCCTGAAAACAGAAATGACATAAAAAGAACATGCATCAAAATTGATGTACTCGGATGATAAGGACTCACCAAAACTGTTGAAGTTGGAGCAGGATAGAATCTAGCAACGGGGCTGATATTGGTCACCTGAACCTATATCATGAGATGATATAGCAGAAAAATATGCGATCAGTACTTTAAATGTAATGAGTATGTAGGTTAAGTAAAACATGAGAATAAGGAAAACATGCTACAAATAGTAATCGTGAGATAGTCATAAGCATGAGTGGTTCGTCATAAACTGGAGCATAATGACTCAAGGTTTGAAAGTAAAATCACAAGGCTTAACATGTTTGAAATTATAAGTAAAAGCTCATAAACTGAACAATGGGTAAAAATACTATAAAACATGAAATCATGCATCCTGAACATGAACAACTTAAAACAAGAGTAACAATGGGAGATTCTCATAACCGACATACTCAATGTCATCACATAAGGAGCCTAACCTGTAACCCTGGTTGGTATGGTATTCATACCTTTCCAAGGGTAAAAATTATGAATGCGTGATATCAATCATGAGCCCATTCGAGAAGGAGAAACACTCTCTGTCGAGGACCCCTATCATACCTATGCTGGCACATAGTTCTAAGCCCTGGGTGTGCTGAACTCTGGCCTACTCGATGTAAAATACTACTCTTAAAACATACATAGTGCTCATATCATAATCATGAAACATACTTGGTTTTACAATATCTAGTTAGAAATCATGATATTCATAAAGTGAATTACATACGTGAACTAGTCATGAAATATTTCCAGAGACCGGCCATGATACATAAGATTGAGATTCATCAAATTCATGCATAATTGAAAATATATATTCATGATAGATTTCAATGGAAATCATGTAATTTTAATCATAAACCATGAATTGAATCATAAGTGAATTAAATTCATAGAAGATCATGAGAATTTTCAACAAAATTAGGTCTAATACTAGAAATTCATAAAATCATGATTGGAGTCTTAAATTCATCAAATTGAGTTTGAATTGGGCATGAGGGTGGAAGGATGTCACGACCCGATTCTACACCCTAGACGCGACACGTAACTTAGGATCACAAGTGGCCCCAAGCTAACCCATGGCATAGCATACTACTGAATTCTGAACAACTGGAAGAAAATCTATAAGCGAAAGCTTGAAAACATAACTGAACAAAATACTTTTAAGCAAAACATTACATCTAATAACACACAGAATTACTAACTCTGTCTGAAAGCCAACTAAAAAACTAATAAGCTACTGGGAAAAGTTCCCATATAACTCTAAGGTCTAAAACTAAAGTAACAAAATATAACAACTGGAAGTGAAACTCTGGCCCTCGGCAAATGAGGACTCGCCAAAAAAGTCTGTTGAATGATGCTAGAGAAGGACTACTGACGTGCTAAGACTGAGGATCTGCGCCTGTATCATAAGACGATACAACATAGAAAGTATGCATTAGTACTTTGAATGTACTGATAAGTGAGATATGAAATAAACGTAAAGATACTGAAAGTTGTAAATTGTACTAACAGAACATGCAATGACTATACTAAAATTTCAAATATTTAGAGTATTTGAAAAGCTACTAACATTGTAAGTACTAACAACCAACTGAAGGTCACAACATGTCTGAGTTGTAGAGTACCGAACTGAACTAGAGACTGAGACTGCACTGGACTAAGTTGTACTGTACTAAACTATGGAGAACTATAAACGACATGTAACCACGTAAGCTAGACGTGGAGTCCGATGTATACCCCCCATCAGAGAAATCCCACTATACCTTGCCAGGATGCTGGGTAATCACTATCTGAAGCCTATTTGGGCTAATATCCTATAGTGGCAACGTAATTCTAGGAACTTGAGTGCGTTGAATCCCAGCTCTGCTCGGTGCTAAGTTCTGCTCCATATTGGAAATTCTAATTTTGTCTAACTAGGCTGATATCTCGAAATTGGTGTTCCAATACTTGAGTCGGGATAACTTGTCTAGGAGAGTCCTGAAAGTCTAAGGACCTAAAAGTAACTATGTTCCAAGACTCATCAGAGTTGCTTTATCTAAAAGTTTCATAACAGTCTAAGGAACAACTAACAACTGATAACTGGTACTAGTGAGGTTACTAAGTTCCTCAAGACTAAAAGTAGTCAAACTGATCAGCTGACATTTCTGTAGAACACTAGGTGTTGACTTAGATCTAAGATTGAGTAGGTCAAAGACTAACTTCTAATCATGAACCTATACTAACACTGATAATTTAAAAGGAATTATTCTGACAAACAATACTCGTGTCTGAATTCTCAATTATGCAAGTCCCATTCAAATCATATCTATAGATTAGGGCTAAAATACATACTATATGAAATAAGATACCGAGCATGAAATTACAATTAGTAAATAGTAAGAAAAACATAAAGAACTCTAACAAGGAGGAGAGTTATAATCTATTTGAAGAATAACCCTAGTTTGATATTTCACAAAGCTAAACCTGATAAAGTTTTCTGTAAAATTTTGGGGACACAAGGGTAAAAGAAATTCCCTTGTTGAAACCCCACATACCTGAAGAAGGAAGTCCCTAAGAAAACTCTTAAAATTATGAGGAGAAAATGGAACCCTTGCCTCTTCTTTGAACTTCTGGCTGAGTCTTTTACGAACTGATTTGAGAGAGGGAAGTGGGAAATGAGGGAGGATGATTTATCAACTCCCCTTAACCCCCGCTAAATTATCTAAAACAGCGTAGTTTAGGAATTTAAAAAAGAGGAAAGTTAAAAGAAATTCCCCTAGGATAAAGTTTAGAGAACTGCCCGAAAGGACCCAACGGGTCACACAATGAGTCGTTGGTTGTGACCATGACTCGTTGTGACCAGTCGCTGGTCCTGGGCTCAAAATTTCAGTCACTAGAACTTGGCAATGGACGAGAACAATGACCCGTTAGGTAAACCAATGAGTCATTGGTTTCCACTCGTTCTCCCTGGGAAGAAATTCATTCATCACTCCAAAAAATACACCTAACGACTGTTAGGTGTGATGATGACCATTGCCTCAACTCATCATTTCCACTAGAAATTTCCATCCGACCATCCTTCTAGGAAAATGACTCATTTGAGGAGTCGTGCGGTGGTACCATGACTCGTCCCCCAAATTGTTAAATCCCCAGGAGGTCCCAACTTTTACCAACTGATGCGCCCACGATGGGCTACTTAACAACACGTCGGGTCACACAACGAGTCACTCCATGAATCGTTCTTAACCTAGTGAAGATTTTCCTGCTCTCTCTTCTTTCAGCTCTTAGGTCTGATATTATGGACTTTTGGGGTGTTACAAAGGAATCCACCATTCATGACTCTACATACCTAGGCTTGAAGGGATCTTGATAGGGTTTGAAACATGAGAGAATTGGAGAAGAAGGAGCACCTTGATTGTTTGAGGAATTGAGGAGATTTGATCTTCAACTTCAAATGCTAGGAATAGAATGAGGGTTAGGAATAAATAAGACCCTCTAATACACCCTTTTAGGAGCTCCAAATGACATAGCTTAGGATTTAAGAACATAGGAAATACGAAAATTCCCTTAGTAACTCAACAAAATATTTCATCATGGCAGACCTAATGGATCACTTAACGATCTATCAAGTGTCCTAACAGGTCACTTGATGGTTCATGTTGTGATCTGATGCAAATTCTATTGTTTTCTCCATTTCATGCCTCGGATCCGATCTTAGGGACTTTTGGAGCGTTACATTATCTCCCCCGTGGGAATATTTTCCCTCGAATGGAGACTAAGCAAGCCTAAAGGATAGGTAAGGAACAACAATCCCAAAATTGAAAGGCTATAAATTGAAAACTGATGGAGTGGCTGACTCCGAACTGAGATACATGAATGAACTGAATTTGTGGAACATGCATGCATACTAATACATGAAGGGAATTAAGAGACATGAACAAGACATGAAACTGAATAGAGTACTATGGAGGAAACTAGTACCTAACACAAGAACTAGGCTTGAAGGGAAGAGGTGCAGGTATTTAGACATCATATCTGCTTTAGCTTCCCATGTAGATTGATCTTGGGCAGAATTATATGCCCAAGTGATACTCAAATGCTTCATTTTGTCTTGTTTATCTATCGTTATTTGTGCATTCTCATGTAATTTGTAGTAAAATATGAATTTATACTAACCAACATGATTAGCGTTGTTTTGCAGGAAAAATGTAA
>JACEIK010012053.1:11884-22561 GCA_018107945.1 Datura stramonium | reverse complement strand
GTTCGCGTGTTAATTCCGTTTCCAAGCCTCTACTTCACCAACTCATGGATTATCTCCTCAAAAGTCATCAAAACCTACAAAACAAAGGCTAATCATGTTGATTAGCACATATCTTCACATTTATATAAAATCACATGAAAGTGTATAAAATAACTTAGCTCACAAGAATAATTTAAGTTATAAAGCGTATCGCGGGCATGCTATTTTTGCCCATGATCAATCTCTATGGAGAGTGCTTCCTATGTGGATGAGGGGAAAAAGGGGTTGGTGAAGGATGTGCATTAACTTGCAATGTTAGGAGTTAGGTTGGCTGACTCGACCGATGGCAGTGTTATTGTTCAAAATGGATAAGAATCGTCCTTGGTGACTGATGTAAAATCTAGACAAGACGAGGACCCTATTTGTGTAAAGTTAAAGGAAGTCATTCAAAATCAGAAGGTAGAGGTCTTCTCCAAATGGGGAGATGGTATGCTTCGGTACCAAGGTTGCTTGTGTGCTCCGGACGTTGATGATTTAAGAAATCTGATGTTGCATGAGGCTCACGGTTCCAGGTATTCAATCCATCTAGGTGCCACCAAGATTTACCGTGACTTACGAAAAGTCTATTGGTGGAATGGCATGAAGAAAGACATTGCAGAATTTGTAGCAAAGTGTCCAAACTGTCAGCAAGTGAAGGTTGAGCATCAAAAACCGGAGGTGTGCTTCAGGATATCAGTATTCCTACTTGTAGGTTTAAAGAAATCAATATGTACCCTACCAATTATTCTTAAATTCCTCTTGGGCAATCTAGGAAGTATNTGCTTCAGGATATCAGTATTCCTACTTGTAGGTTTAAAGAAATCAATATGTACTTCATCATAGGGTTGCCTCACACTCCTCGGCACTATGACTACATTTGGGTTGTGGTAGACAGGTTGACCAAAGCCGCTCATTTTCTATTGGTCAAAACCATGGATTCAGCGGAGGATTATGCCAAACTATACATCCGAGAGCTAGTTTGGTTACATGGAGTGCCCTTGTCTATCATATCACACAGAGGTACTCAGTTTTCCTCTAAGTTTTGGATGTTGTTTCAAAAAGGACTTGGTACTCAGGTTAAGCTCAGCATCGCATTTCACCCGTAAATAGATGGTCAAGCGGATGGGACAATTCACACTCTCGAGGATATGTTGAGAGAATGTGTGATTAACTTCAAGGGTAGTTGGGATGATCATTTTCCTTTTATTGAGTTTGCATACAATAACAACTACCATTCCAGCATACAGATGGATCCATTTGAGGCTCTCTATGGGAGGAGATGTAGATCGCCCATTGGTTGGATTGAATTCGGTGAAGCTGCAATGATAGGACCAGATTCAGTCCATGAGGCTATGGAGATGGTTCAGCTCATACAGGACAGGTTGAAAACAGCTCAAAGTCGCAAAAAGTATTAAGCCGATTTGAGAAGAGGGAACTTGAGTTCAAAGTTGATAAAGGTATCTCCCATAAAAGGAGTGATGAGGTTTGGAAAGAATTGAAAGCTCAGTCCCCGTTATGTTGATTCCTACTGGATTGTGAAGCAGGTTGGAAATGTCGCATATGAATTGGAGTTGCCTTCAAAATTAGCTTTCGTGCATCCTGTTTTTCATGTATCGCTCTTAAATAAGTGTTTGGGTGATCTAGCTCTAGTTGTTCCGGTGGACAGTGTCGATGTGAAATACAACATTAGTTATAAAGAGGTTTCAGTGGAAATACTAGATCTTCAGGTTCGAAGGCTAAGAAACAAGGAAGTAGCTTCAGTCAAGGTTTTTTGGAGGAATCAGCATGTTGAGGGAGCTACATGGGAAGCGGAAGCATACATGATTGCTAGATACCCACATTTATTCTCTACCAGCTTAGTTCCAGCTTGAGGTGTCAGTTTTTTCCCTAAAGCTCTATTCAGTTTTATGTTTAGTGCTTGTGCCCCAGTTTCTTTCATGTATATGGATGTATGTATGATTCATGAATTCAGTTCAATCATGAATTCATGAACATTTGAGGACGAATGTTCCCAAGCGGGAGATATTGTAATACCCCAGAAGTGCCCAAGATTATACCCGGGATGTTAAAATGGAATGTGGCAGAAATCTAAAAAAATTTCATAAAATTGGTCATGGTACGGATCGTTGGTTCCACCAACGACCCATTGGGTGAGTCCGTGGTGAGGTACTGCGGGTGTAGAGTTGGAAGTAATGGGTCAAGGAACGACCCGTGATTTTGCGCAACGAGTCATTGGTTATGGTCATGGTGAGACTGGCCCTTAGTCGAGGAGGTGGTAACGAGTCGTAGAATGACTCGTTGTGAGTAACAACAGGTCGTTGTAAGTGTCATGGGAAGGAGCAAGAATATTCCCAATCTAGGTGACAGATGGAACCCATGACTCATTGGAAGTAGGCATGAGTCGTGGTGTGACTCGTGGGAACCCCAGATGCAGGTCATCAAGGAAAGTAACAGGAGGATTCAACGGACAGTTGTTTGATCTAACGACCCGTCCTGTGAGGCCGTGGTATTAGAATCTGAGAAGTTAAGAATTTGTAGGAGATGTAACAGACGGATACCACGAGTCGTGGTATCAAGGTACGACCCATAGGATCGATCATTGTCACTGACAGTACAGGATTTTCAGGAAATTCATTAAGGGTATTTTTGTCATTCCTAAGTCCTAGGGTCCTAAACTACGTCGTTTAAGGCTCAAAATACAGTGTTTTATGAGAGAAAAATCTATCCTAGGCTCATTCACATCCATGCATGCAAATTGAAGGGTTTAGGAGGTGATCAAGTTAGACTTCCTTCAAGCTTTTCTTCAATCTTTCATTGGGCAATCAAGGAGTGGTAAAATCATATCTTCCCCAGGTATGTAGGGTTATGAATTGGTGAATCCGTTCATACCCATGCCCAATCTCTCTCTAAATCATGAAAATTCATATATTAATTTATGGGGTTTTAACCCAATGCATGAAATTCCTAATTCTCTACATGGGTATGACCTAAATATGTTTCTACTATTGAATTATGATTCACGAGCAAGTTTTACGTTGTTTTCAATGAAAATCATGTTTCAAGCTTTATAAATCAAAATGCCCAAATACGAGAAGTTCATGAAAGTTGAGATTTGTGATGAATGTTCAAATATGATGAGATATTATTAATGAAAAGCATGTTGTCAAGTTACCCATGTTTATGATTATGTTTTAAAGCGATTTATGTATTTTTCAAGCATTTTAAAGTATCAGGAAATGCCCATATGTTCAAGTATGATATATTATTTTACGGATAAGCTTACCACATTATTTTGGAGTAAAGACTCCCATTTATATTCAGCTTGTGGTATGGTTTGTGCAAAGTGCTCCTCATATATATGATTTCAGATTTGATATGTATTTGATTATTGAGCTTCGTCAATAGACGATGGTAAGCTTCATTGGAAAATGATGAAGACCATGTGCATGTTTTTGGGAGTAGTTTCTAGTACCGAGTAGGCTAAGGTCAATCACCCTATGCCTCAGAACTATGCACCAATGTAGGTTTATACATATCTATATATACTTTGGGACCTCCCTTGTGAGCTATCCCCTGCCCCGATTGGGCCACAAGCTTGATATCGATATCATGGTATCATCCTTAGCCATGGAAAGGTTTTGGATGACTCTACCCACTTGAGTGTGATAGTTGGGATCACGTAAGCTCTATCGTGGTATGCCAGTTATATGACGAGTCTCCCATTATTCCTCATGATTTCAGTTATGCATAATTATCACTCATGATATATATATATGTGTGTGTGTGTGTGTGTGTGTGTGTGTGTGTGTGTGTGTGTNGTGTGTGTGTGTGTGTGTGTGTGTGTGTGTGTGTGTTCTAAAACAGGTTTGAACCAATATTCAGTTTTACTTATGATTATCAGATTTTAGCTTTGGGTTAATTGATTTAGTTATGATGTTACGTTATGTTCAGATCATGATTTCAGAAAATAGCATGCAAGCCTTACTCTCAGATTCTTATCTTGATTGTATTTACATTATGCATGTTTTAAATGATTTTACTTAATTAAGCAGTTTTCACTTACCTTGCATACTCAGTACATTCCACATACTAACCGCATACTCTATGTTGTATCGTTTCATGATATAGGCTCCGATCTTCAGACTCAGCCCCGTCATTAGACAGTTCCAGAGTTTGCATCTAGCTTAGTGGTGGGTCCTCATCTCCTGAGGACCATTTGCTTTCAGATATTGATGTTCGTTCAGTTTTCAGACTTATCGGATTAGTTGGGATGTTGTCCCATCAACCCATCAGTTATGTAGAGGCTTTCAAACAGTACGTAGTAATCAGCTTGATATGTAATATGTGGATTCCGGTTGATATTATGTTATGCTAGATTTCCGCTATGTTTATTATATTAATTGTTCCACTTTAAATAGATTGAGTTAGATGTATGTTCATACCATGGGTCAACTTGGAGTCTCTCGAGGTTCCTTTTCCCGTGTCTCGATCCGGGCCTATGTTCGGGTCGTGACACCATCGCTCTAAGGGGCGCGGCGCGGCAGGATGGTAGGTGCAGTGGGCAGCGGCGGGTGCCACCCCTTGCCACCGCCCAAGTTATATATTTAAGATATCCTTAAGTGATTATAATTCATTTTAACAAAGGACCTCAGCCAGTGAAGAGAGAAAGACGCAACTTTGAGTAAATTTCCATCAAATTACGCTATCAAACGCCATCCAAACGCAAATTAACTTCGGGTAACAAGTCCTAGGCCTACGGGAAGTATTTCTACGGAGTTATTTCTTGAAAATTCGTTGGTCATACCAGAACCCCACCGAGTAAAGGTTGTCAGAATTACTCCAATTAGATCCTAGACGGCCACAGGCATTAGGTAGGTATTTCTCCCTTCTGAACTCTTGAGAATTGACGGGTTTTTGGAAAAATTAATCGAAGTTGAAGTTATAGTTAATTTTGTTATAAGATATTGTTAATTTCTGATTGTTAGAATTGAAATAGCCTCGCTTTCTTAGTGTGAGGGTTGAAAATTGGTGAAACCACTGAGTTTAGGATTGAAAGTGTTCGAGGGCCCAGAAATCATCCAATAAGGTATGTTAAGGCTATCCTTTTCGGCAAGTTACGTTCATCGTAAAGTTAGTATGACCTATTTATCTATAGTACACTAGAGTAAACCTATTGTGGTCAGCTTCTACGAATAGAATTGAGACGACAGCGAAAACATAGTAACCCTCGTCAGAGTTAACCCTAGCTAGATTGGTTTTACTTATGACGTTTGGGTTGTTGGATGTTGTTTCCTATAGGGCCATGCTCGCAGGGGCAGTACGATGTCCGAAAGCACTAGATTGAGGCCGTGAGGGCCATATTGAGTTACTCTAGATTGAGGTCGTGAGGGTCGTATTGTGTTACACCAGATTGAGGCCGTGAGGGCCGTATTGAGTTACACTAGATTGAGGTCGTGAGGGCCATATCGAGTTACACCTAACGGAGCCCATGAGGACTGTATTGAGGTCTAGTTACCTCTAGAGCTTACATTATGACACTCAGATGAGCGAAGGCTCAGGGTCTAGTTACAGGGGCCTAGACGGCTCAGACACAGACACAACTACAAGAGCCTATCAGGCTTGGATACAGCTTTAGGGGACGAGTATTCATAAGTTACAGTATGCTTATGAACCTTTAGTATCCAGGTAGGAGGAGTATGCATTGTCTATATTTGTTGGGGCTTATAGGGACCCAGGTAGGTTTTTCTGTGTTACTTGTACCTTCCAGGCTTATGGGGGTCCGGTTAGGTTCTTTTTTGTATATATATACTTGTTAGTTAGACACTTCATATGGTGAGATTACTCATGTTAAATTCTTATCCCCCTTCCTGATTAGTTCAGCTTATTCATCTTTCATTCAGCTATTACTTTACTGCCTTACATATTTGGTACATATTGTACTGACACCCATCCTTAGGGCACTACATTACTTGCCTGCAGATGCGGATAGACGCAATTCAGGGCCTTCTTAGTCATCAACTAGAGACAACGGTCCAGTAGGGTCGTCTATGTGTTCTAGATGTTGGTTATTTGAGGGGCNCCCATCCTTAGGGCACTACATTACTTGCCTGCAGATGCGGATAGACGCAATTCAGGGCCTTCTTAGTCATCAACTAGAGACAACGGTCCAGTCAGCACCTTTCCTCTGGAGTTGATAATTAGAGAAAAGGTTTGTTCTTTTGTTGTAAAGTTTATAGGTAAGTCCGGGCGTTGTCCCGACTATTATTCAACTCTTAGAGGCTTGCGGGCTACAGATTATTAGCTATTGGTTTTGTTGTTGTTGTGTGGGGCCCATGTATGTTTATTTCGCATGATGGTTATGTGGAGCCTAGTTTAGCTATTAGTTAGTAGCCTTGTCGGCTATAACACAGTTATGGTTGCTTGTTTTCATTCAGATATAACTAGACAGCATGGTGGTCTTGTCAGCCTGCATAGGATCCCAGTTATTGCTTTGTTGTTGGTTAGTTGTTTTCTTTTACAGGTGGCCTTGTCGGCCAAAGGCTATATTTACAGCCAAGATATAGCTCGTCTTTTCTTGAATTGAGTTGTAGGCGTGCACCAGAGGTGCACAAGTCCAGTCAGACTAGTTAAGATCCCAGTGTGGCACTAGGTGCTAGTCATGCCTCCCAAGGTGAGTGGTGACATAATGCATATTCTCTGGTACTCATTCTGCCCTGCTCCAGATGTAAAAATTGCTCTAATCTTACCTGTCGGACCTCTCGGGGCAAATAGTGGTCTATGAAAGATTCATAGAAGCTAGACCATGTAGGTGGAGGTGCATCTCTACCTCGGGACCTTTCCCAGCTCTCGTACCAAAAAACTGCCATCTCTCGCAATGGAAACACTGCTAACTCAACTGATTCTGTGGATGAGGCAGGCATGACCCTAAATATCCTCTATAGCTGGTCTATAAAGTTATGGGGGTCCTCTCTTCAATCTATCCCTGTAAACTGTGGAGGACTTAAAGCAAGGAACTCGCAGACTCTCGAACTCCCGGGCCCTTCAATGGGCTCGACAACAGCCGGTACTACTGGTTGAGGCTAACACTGGGGAGCCATCATCTAAACCAACATGTAAACTGCACTTCTAATCTCCTAATCCGATCCTACAGGGATGGATGGAAGTGTCACTAGTATGTTTGCTCCCCTAGAGGGCTCCTAGTGTGGCGGTGAGTGTTGGGGAGATCGAGGTGATATCTCCCTATCGCCCTCAGATCAGGCCGACTCTGACTGGGGCCCCCGACTATTGCCCACTCTTGTTGTGACATCCATCTCCTGACCAGTCGTGCTCTATCGTGCAACAAGCATTTCTCTGTAAATAAGTAGAATAACATAAGCTTAGGGAATTACCCTATATAATACAGCTCTATAGCACGACTGGAGAAGAAAGGAGGGTAACAACACTATTATGTCTTGTAGCCTCCTGTCTATAGAATGTGGTTCACAACACACCCATAGACAAGACTCTACTTGACACGGTTTGCAGACTCCCCGGGATACGACCTACTTTGATACCAAGTTTGTCATGCCCTACCTTGGGAGGCATGACTAGCACCTAGTGCCAACTTGGTCCCTAGACTGACCTGGCTAGGCATAGGCACCTTTGGTGCTTGCCAGCAACTCAAAATGAATAAAACAACGAGCTATATCTCATCTATAAACACAACATCGGGCCAATAAGGCCACGTAACACCTGTAAAAGATAATAGCGAACCCAAAAACAAGACGATAAAAGGGATCCTATGCGGGCCAACAAGACTACCATGTTGTCTAGTTATAGCTGAATGAAAACTAGCTAATCATACTCATACTATGGCCGACAAGGCCTCCAACTAACCAGATGCACTAGGCCCCACACGGCCACTACGCAAAACATAATATAAATAGGCCCCACGCGGCCAACAACAACTAACAACTGAGGAACTATAGCCTACAACCCTCTAAGAGTGGAATAATAGTCTAGACAGGGCCCCGACCTACCCAAAAGCTATACAACAAAAGAAAAAACCTTCTCTAACTATCAACTCTAGAGAAAAGGAGCTAACTAAATTGTTGACTCTGATTGGCAGCTAGGAAGGTCCTGGATCACGTCTAACTGCATCTGCAGGAAAGTAATGCAGCACCCCAAAGATGGGCGTCAATATAGTAAGTACCGAATATGTAAGACATTAATGAAAGCTGAGTAAAGCTAATAGAAGGACTAAAAGTAATCAATAAGGAGAATAAGAACTTAACCTAAATAACCTCACAATATGAAGTATAACTAGCAAGTATAAGCACAAACAAGAACCTAACTAGGCCCCCATAAGCCTGGAAGGTACAATCAACACAGAATAATCTACCTGGGCTCCCATAAGCCCCGAAAAGTACAAACAATTCACACTCCTCATATGTGGGCTACTATAGGTTCATAGGCACACTGTAACTCAGGAGTACTCGTTCTCTGAAACTGTATCCGAGCCTGGTAGGCTCCTATTTTTTAGTTGAGACATCTAGGCTCCTGTAACTGTGTCTGAGCCGTTTGGGCTCTTGTAACTATATATGAGCCTTCTAAGCTCCTATAATTGTATCTGAGCCATCTAGGATCCTATAACTGTGTCTGAGTCGCCTGGGCTCCTGTAACTATATTTCAGTCGTCTATATACCGTATTGTCAACTATAATTACGGCTGGCTCTACTTAGCTCAATAATACAGTCTAGCAGCCACCCTCAGACCTCTGCAGCCTCGAGGTGGTAACAAGATGCCTACTAATCCTTATATTCTGTAAATAACTAAACAGGAAGCTCCTGCGTTGCTTTTGATGACAACCAAAACTGGATTTGAACCTTCCACCGAGGAATATTATATTATACCCTCATTTCGTTCCACGACATCTAACCATAACACTGATAGGCACAGACTACAAGGTATTGCTGTAGCAGCTAAACAATAGAGGTAAGTTTCCAAGAGGAATAGCCTTAACATACCTTAATCGATGATTTCTATGCGCTCGAGCAATTCCAACCTGAAGTCAGTGATTTCACCAATTTGCAGCCCTCATGCTGAGAAAATGAGGCTATTTCAATACTAATGATTGGCAAATAACAATATCTTTCAATAGAAATGACTATAACTTCAACTTCGATTAATTCAGCCAAAAACTCATCAATTCTCGAGAATCTAGAAGGTAGAATTGCTTACCTATTGCCTGTAGCCACTCAGGACTCAATTTAAAGTAAATTCGGCAACATTTACTCAACGGGGTTCCGGTATGCCAAGAAAATTTTCATGAAATAACTCCACAGTGATGCTTCTCATAGGCCTAGAACTCGTTATTCAAGGTGAATTTTTTTTTAGACGGAGTTTGACGGTATAATTCGAAGAAAATTGGACGAAAATTGCATTTGTGCTCTGTTTTGGCCGTGGAAACTTTCATATAATGAATTAAGGTGATCAAGGGAGACTTTTATATAGGTAGGGCAGCAGAAGAGACCCCCCCCCCAAATCACGCCATGTCCAGGGCGCGACGCTCCAGTGCTTGCGTCGGGGCAGGCGGTGCGACGCAGCGCCCAACGCGCCCAGCCTCCCGATCTCGGCCTCCCGTCCGTTTGACTATGCGCTCGTGAGTTCACCCCTCGGTCCTTCTCCAGAGTGTGTTATATTCTATAATTCTCAATGTACTTTCACACACGACGGCCGTACCATGGAAATTTACGGGGTGTAATAATAGGATGAATTGTCTAATGACCCATCAGGAACCCCACGAGTGGTTAAGTGACCTGTGGGGAAAGGCTGAGAATTTGTTGGAAGTTTTAGTTTTGGGGTGACCACAAGTCATAGTCAACATCACGACTCATCATGTCAGCCATGGACAAGGGTTGTTGAAGGATGAAAGAAATTCGACAGTGTACCTAATGGGTCATCACCACGACTTGTCAGGTACACCACAAGTTGTGGTGTCACCCGTGGGGACCCCCAGAGGAAAAGTGGCAGTGCAGGTAACGACTGGTAACCACAAGTCATGGTCACTGGTAACGATCCATTCAGTCCCTCGTGGTGACCAATGAAGATGGAGTCCAGTGAAGGAGACGACTGGCAGACCACGAGTCGTGGTCCAAGGCACGAGTCGTCCAGTCCCTCATCGGGACTGGTAGTATATATTTTCCTGTGAATTTATTAAGGTATTTTCCATAATTCCTACGTTCATAAAGCTTAAACTACATCGTTTTAAGCTCAGTTAGAAGGGTTTTAAGAGAGTTAAACCTATCCTAAGCCTTACATTTCCATGCATGCAACTTTAGGGTCCTTCCTTGGAGATCAAGCTTGAAGAATTCTTCGATTCTCTCCAATTCCATTTTGGCAATCAAGGAAGTTGCAAAATTAGATTCCTTCAGGTATGTAAGGTTATGAATGGGTGCAATAGTCCACACCCATGCCCAATTCTCTCTCAATTCATGAAAATCTAATTGATGGATCTATGGGGTTTTATCCAATGTGTGAATTTTCTAAGTATCGATCGTGGGTATGATCCAAGCATATTTTCAATGTTGAATTATAACAGATGGGAAAATTTTATGATTATTTTAAATATAAGTTTATAGATTTGATGTTAAATACAATCATGCCCAATTATGAATGTTT
>JACEIK010012053.1:0-11559 GCA_018107945.1 Datura stramonium | reverse complement strand
TCAAAGGACTACGCTGATGTCTCATAACTACGTGTCCCCGTAGGGTTATATATATATATATATATTCTAATATTAATGGATACCCTCTTCGTGATATCACATACTGCACGTCCCTTGCCTAGCAAGCTTGGGACAACTCTGCCCACTTGAGTGAGATAGTTGGGGCATCATGTAAGGCTTTGTCATGATGGTGTCTGTTATGACGAGTCTCCCATTGTTCCTCATGATTTATGCATGGTTATGTTTATGTTAATTTAGCTCAAGTCATGTTTAATAAATTTTTTCTCTTATGATTATGATTATGATTGATTTACGAATATTTTGAAAACCTTGAGCCCTTATGTTCACATTATGATATTTACATTATGATCATGTATTTTTAACTGTCTGTTTTACTTACCTTGCATACCCAGTACATTCCAAGTACTGACCGTATACTCTATGCTATATTTTTTCATGATACAGGCTCCGATATCCAGATTCAGTCCCGTCATTAGTTAGCCTTCCGGAGTTAGCACTTCTCAGTCTCAGTTAGTTAGTCCTCATCTTGCGAGGGACCTTCTTATCAGTTGTATTTTGTCTTTTTAGTTTTCAGACTATAGTGAGTTAGTTGGGATCTTGTTCCATCAACTCATTAGTGTCAGAGGCTTTTTAGACATAGTTTGTATTTCATCTTCAGACTCATGTATGTATTCAGATGTTATGTTTTGTTTAGACTTCCTCTATGTTATTCATGTTGATCTTCAATTTTATTGAACGAGTTAGATGTTATGTTCATGCCATGGGTCGACTTGGAGCCTCTCAGGGTTCTTTGTCCCGTGTATTGATCTGGGCCTATGATCAGGTCATGACACCAGTACGCCTAACTTGTTAGTTTTTTTAGTCTAAAGTTTAGCCCTGGGTGCACTGCACCTGCCAATGCGCCCAACCTGATAAAAAAAATTTGAAGTTTGGGGTCGAAAGCGGTGCGCCTCTCAATGTGCCTACCTTGACAGTTCCCTAATAAAATGCCTATAACTTTTTACCCGAACTTCGATTGACAAATGGTTTGATGCATTGGAAAGAAGAATCAAATAAATTTAGTTCGGCAGTTCATAGAGCACATAACTCTTCATAAAATGGAAGGAATGATCGTTGAAAGCTGACCCTTGTAAGAACTTATACGCGATCTCCATCAGTAGGAAGGCTCTCAACTCAACTTTGTGATAGAGGTTCCTTATGACCTTAATTCATATCCAATGTACTTTCCACACTTAAAAATTTATCTTAACACTTAGTTTCAATAAAAATTCATCGATTTCTGGTCTATCTACATACCTAGAACAGTTTCAAACTTAGCCCGAAAGCCTGAGGCTTTACAATATGTCTCCGTTGGGATTATTCATCCTTGAAAAAATATTATGGAAACTAACTTTGGAATTTTCCAAAATTTTTGACATATTTTCCTTTGTGACTAGTACTATCCCAAATTTCTCAAACCTGTACTAGCTAACCAAAAATGTCATCATGTCTCACAAGGCATCAAATGATGCATTAACATGAACGAACAAGTAGGAATCGTACTAGGCCCTCATTGGCTTCTTATGTCATAAAAAGGGAAATACAATGCACAAACACAAACGTAGAGGCTAGGAACACTCAAACACCAGGTGTATGTGCTGAAACTAATTAAGAGAAAGGTTATTACCTTTGACGTCTTCTTCCGAGGGAGTGAACAAGTGAGGGTATCTAGCCTTTATATCCTCCTCTACTTCCCATGTAGGATCTTCGACAAACTAATTTCTCCATAAGACCTTTACTAATGCTACCTCTTTAGTTCTTAATTTTCGAACCTGACGGTCAAGAATCTTAATTGGAACCTCTTCATATGACAAACTATCTTTCACCCCAACACTTTTTGTAGGCACAATGAGTGAGGGGTCACCCACACACTTCTTAAGCATAGAAATATGGAGGACTGGATGAACTGCTGCTAGTTCGGCTAGCAGTTCTAACTCATAAGTTACTTTTCCCACTCTTTTTGAAATTCGGTATGGACAATATAGCAGGGAATAAACTTTCTTTCTTCCCAAATCTAATGACACTCTTCATGGGTGAAACCTTCACATAAACCCAATCATCCATCGAAAACTCTAAATATCTGCGCCTAATATCAGTATAAGACTTTTGGAGACTATGTGCAGTCTTCAATCTTTCCTGAATGGTTTTAACCTTCTATATGGTTTGTTTAACTAAATCTAGCCCTATCAACTCTACTTCACCAATTTTAAACCAATGATTGGAGATCTACACCTCAGCCCATAGAGAGCCTCATAAAGAGCCATCTGAATAGTGGAGTGGTAGTTATTATTCTATGCAAATTATATAATAGGAAAATGGTCATCCAAATATCCCTTGAAATCAATAGCATAAGATGTTAGAATATCCTCTGAATTCTAAATTGTACACTCTACCTGACCATCTATCTGCGGATGAAAGGCAATACTAAGGTTCACTCTTGAACCCAAGCCCTTCTGAAATGACTTTCAAAAATGGGAAGTGAACTGAGAGACCCTATTAGAAATGATGGATAATAGGACTCCATGAAGTTTGGCTACCTCATGAATATATAGTCTCATAGTCCTCGGCTAAGTCTGTAGTCCTTACAGGCAAAAAACGTACTAACTTGTTCATGCAGTCTATAATTACCCAAATAGATTCATGTTGTCATCGGGATGGTAGACTGGAGATAAAGTCCATATTGATCATCTCCCACTTCCACTTAGTGAGTTCCATATTTTGAGCCATGCCATATTACCTTTGGTGCTCGACCTTAACCTACTGACAATTTAGACATTTAGCATCAAAGTCCATAATATCTCTCTTCATGCCATTCCACCAATAGACTTCCTTTAAGTCATGGTACATTTTCATGGAACCTATGAATCGAATACTTGGAGTAGTGCGCTTCTGCCATGATTCTTTTTCTCAGGCAATCTACATCTGCAACAAATAACTTTCCTTGATAACTCATGACACCATCAGCCCTTGTGCAAAAACTAACATCTTCTACTTGTGAACATCTTCCTTTAGCTAGAGCAAGGTGGCATTTATGTTCTATTTTTTCTTAACTTCCACTACCAGAGATGATTCAGCCACATTCTGTATAAGCACACTTCACTCTTCAGAGTCTAGAAGATGAACTCCCAAATGTGAAAGTCTATGCATGTCCTTATCTAACTCTTTCTTTCCTTCCTCTACGTGGGTTGTACTGCCCATAGACCTCCTACTAAGAGCATCAGCAACCACATTTACTTTATTCAGATGGTAAAGAATGCTCATATACTAGTCTTTAAGAAATTTGAGTCATATCCTCTATATGAGATTCAGCTCCTTCTAGATGAAAACATACTAAAGACTCTTGTGATTTGTAAACGCATTAACATGCACACCATGAAGGTAATGATGCCAAATCTTTAATGTAAACACTTCCACTGCTAATTCAAGGTCATGAGTTAGATGATTCTTCTCGTGAACCTTAAGTTTTCTGAAAGTATAAGCTATAACCTACTGGTCTGCATTAATACACAACTATGCCCACTCTGGATGCATCGGAATACACAACAAAACCCTCGGTACCCTCTATTAGGGTCAACACTAGAGCAGTAGTTAGACAAATTTTCAATTGCTGAAAGATTTTGTCACAAGCTTCAGACTATTGAAACTTATCCTTCTTCTCAATCAACTTAGTTAACGGGGAATCAATAGATGAAAACCCTTCTATAAACCTTCTGTAATAGCCATTTAGACCCAAAAAAAACTCCTAATATCAGTCGGGGTTGTTGGTTTGAGTCAACTCTTTACTGCCTCTATCTTCTAACAGTCAACCTAAATACCTTTGTTGGAGACTATGTGGCCTAGGAATTCCATAGACTTCAACCAAAATTCACGCTTAGAAAACTTGGTGAATAACTCACAGTCCTTAAGAGCTTGAAAAACTATTTTGAGGTGACTGGCATAATCCTCTTTATTTCTGGAGTAGACTATGATGTCGTTGATGAACATGATGATGAATATGTCCAGATACTGCTTAAACACTTTGTTCATGAGATCCATGAATGTTATAGGAGCATTAGTCAAACCAAAATACATAACAAGGAACTTGAAGTGACCATTAGGGGTCCTAAAGGCTGTTTTAGGAATGTCACTTTCTCTAACTTTCAACTGGTGATAGCATGAATTGAGGTCTATCTTAGAGAAACAAGTGGAACCTTGAAGTTGGTCAAACAAGTCATTGATTCTAGTTATAGGATACTTATTCTTGATGGTGACTTTGTTCAACTGGCGGTAATTGGCAAACATTCTGAAAGTACCATCTTTCTTATGCACAAAGAGAACTTAGGTGCCTCAAGATGAAACACACGGGAAAATGAAACCTTTATCAAGAAGATCTCTTAACTATTGTTTTAACACTTTTAACTTGGTTGGAGCCATATATATGGTGGAATAAAAATAGGTTGAGTGTTAGGAAGGAAATCTATTTGAAATCTATTTCCCTATTGAGAGGGACTCCGAGAAGATTATCTGGAAAGACCTTTGGGAACTCATTTACAACTAAAACTGACTGAAGGGGTGGTTTCTCAACATTAGAGTCTCTAACTCTGATTAAATGATAGATACACCCCTTAAAAATTAACTTTCTAGCCTTAAGGTATGAAATGAAATGACCCTTAAGCATAATAGGACTACCTTCCAAACCTAAGACTGGCTCATCTAGAAATTGGAACTTTACTACTTGGATCCTACAATCGATTGAGGCATAACAGGAGTATAACTAATACATGCCTAGAATAATATCTAAATCCACTATGTCTAACTCAACTCAGTCAGTTGTGGTATCTTTATGATGGACTGAAATAGTTAAACCTCTATAGAATCTCTTTGCTATAACTAGCTCACCAATTGGACTAAAAACATTCAAAGGCTCTAAAATTTGTTCGGGGAAGATCCCAAACTCTGTAGATTCATAAGGAGTAACAAAGTATAAAGTAGCTCATGGATCAAAGTAAAGTGTAAACATCAATAGTAAAGACTATTAACACAGCAGTGACAACATCTGGGGAGTTCTCCTGATCTTGGCAACTAGACATGGAATACAAACGGTTCTGACCTCCGCATGTCCTACAGTAGTGCCCTTTAGGGCAACCCTATTTGCTGAAGTGGTTGACTAGGCTCCGTTTCCCCCATTTCCCTACCTTGCATATGGATAATCCTTTAAGAAGTGGCCCTATTGAACACACCCATAGCATCTGTCTCTACCTGAACAACACTCCCCCAAGTGGCTCCTACCACACTTGTCGCAAGGTGGGTGTCGAGTAGCTCTCTAAGTCATATTATCCTGCATATGCAAACTCTAGGCCCTAAAGGTTTGACCATTTTGAAATCTCTGATAATTTCTATTTCTCAGTGTTGCTGCACTAGCGGCTGACGACGTAGGTCCAGAGGACCTCTTTCGAAAGAAAGACCTGTTACTGTTCCCATTCCTCTGCTGATTAGTCTCGTGACCTGCTAACTTTGCCTTCTTGCTTTAATGCTCCTCTCTATCTTTTTCTTATCTTCCTCTAGTTTTTGGGTGTACACTATCAGTTTGGAGATATCCATGTTGCTGATTAACAGTGTCCCTTAAACTTTTTATTCAATTGATTACCTAGACAATACACAAACTTTCTCATCTTAGCTTTCATGTTTGGAACCATCTCCAGAGAATACCTAGATAACTGCGTAAACTTAAGACTATACTCTTTCAGGCTTATGGTGCCTTGCTTCAAGTTCAAGAACTCTTCTACCTTAGCCTCTCTCAACTCCTGAGGGAAGAAGTGGTTCAAGAACGCATCCTCAAAACTATCCCAAACTATTGAAGCTGCATTCTCACCACTACTTTGCTCCCACTGATCATACCATACATTTGAAACATCCTTGAGTTGATAAGAAGCAAATTGAACTCCTTTTATTTCTATTCCATGCATCATTCTATAGATTTTACAAATTTCATTAATAAAGTTTTGGGGGTCCTCATCAACCTTAGACCTCGTAAACACCAGGGGATTCATTCTAAGGAACTTTCTAATTCTTGACGCTCCTGATGAGTCATAAGAACTAGAGTTGGTAGGTTCTGATCCCTGACGGCCTGATTGAGCAGTAACTAACTATGTGAACATCTGTATAGCCCCTCTAAACTCTGCCTCTAAACTGCCAGCATGAGGAGGCTGAGGAATAGGTTCCTATGGGGTTCTCACAATGGTAGTATGCACATTTCATGCTCCGATGCTAGCATCCAAGACTATCGAGTGAGCCCCGTTCCTAGTCTACATCCTAATCTGTGGAGGAAAATTGGATGTGTTGTTTCCAGCGGAAACCTCAGCACTTGTGGTATTTCTCTAACTAGTGGTATGCTTTGGAGTCATGATCTAAAATACATGAATGCATGAGATAGGAGGAAATCTTAATAGAGCTATACTCTATTGCATGAACTAGAGTATGAAAAAAGGGTGGTATTTCCTAATGCCCTGTAGCCTCCCTATTAAAAGTGTGGCGCACTTCACACTTATAAGGACTCTATTAGACGCGACTCTTGAACCTAGGAATCTGATACCAAGTTTTTCATGCCCCAAGTATAGATCCTGGACATCGACCGGCTCTTAGACCACTTTTGTGATCCAAGCGAACTCTTAGTCTAGATTATTATCAGTTTAGATCTCAACAAAGCATAGCGAAAGTAATTACTGTATGGGCTCAATGTAATAAAGTAAGATTTATTAACGGTGACTGTAAACATACTATAAAGTAGCATTATTGACTCAACTCTAACTCTATCTATAAAGCCTCTAATAACTAAAGACAGGTGCCGGGACAAAAGCTCCCACGACTACGTCAATTTTTATAAAATGAAATAACTCAAATGATGGGGACTCTCCGAATGTAGGAGGCCTCACTAATAGCTAGATGAATGTGAGATCCTAACGAAACATCTGTTGTTGATCTTGTTTACCTGAATCTACATCATAATAAGCAGCAGCACTAAATGGCGTCAGTACGTGAAATGTACAATATGTAAAATAGATGAAGAAAACCATAATTTAAGCAAGAATATTAGAATTGATAGGATAACTGACTGAAATAGTATAATTGAAACTGAAGCGCTGAATGATGCATAGGGTACAATATGATAATGTGTAAAATAGTTTACGTAATAAGACTCATCCATCATAAATAATCTTTGTAGATACATATGTTAGTAATATATATCTTTAACTTGGGAGTTTCTCATGATCGACAACCATCATGTATGAACGTATAATGACCCCACGTCTTGCTCACGTGGAGGAGAGACATCCAATGCCTTACCAGGACAAAGGACGAAACTTAAATTTTGGATCCATAACTAAAGTCCTTACCAGGGGATATCTTGAGGAGTCTCCCGAACCAATGGCACGATTCCATTCTACATTGGCTAAGTAGTTTGGGGTTTAAGGGTTCTTGAACCCATTCATCCAATGCGGTGCTAAATAATCCTCCCAAACTAGGCCCTTCTAAGGTAACTTGAAAACATCATTATAAAGAACTTTAGCTATAGATATAATGAATGCTTAAATATCTCTTTTGAACCTTGGCTCAAAAGTCTCTATAAACTTTGCTTACGAGCCTTGGCTCAAAACATTGCTTAAACTTTAGTTGGGAGACTTGACTCCAAAACATCTCTTTAAAACTTGTGAGCCTTGGCTCAAAATTATCCCATGAGTTTCAAAAATAAGACTTTACTTTAACTTTGAAAATCATTCTTAAAATCATACTTTTATGCTCAAAACCTCTCCACGTATACTCTCTTGAAAATATGCTCAATATTTAAGAAAATAATGCATTTACTTCAAAACACATGCTTTAAAAATTATGCTTCTTAAAATCGTGATTTCATGAAATTGGGCTCATGGGATAAGAGATATGAACTAACACAACAATCAACAATCCATAATCAACAATCAAGGGATGATGATCAATAATTCAATAGAAAAGTATTATAATCAATAATCAAGGACATCTATAACCAACTCAATATGAAGAATTCAATAATGACAATTCAACATATATGGATAGGTGAAATATCCCGGAAGCGGGTGCCGATGGGCGTAGTGAGAAAATATGTTTTAAGGGCTAATTTTTCATTTTTATATTGCCCAGAAGTTAAATAATAAGAAAATAAGATTGCCCGAGAAAAGTCGGTCAGGGGTATCGAGCAACAGCACGTTGGATCGAGAACCGCACGCGCAAGCGCATGTCGACAGGGATCCACGCTTTATTGGCATGCAGAGCCGCTCGACGCACACGCTGGCAGGCACACTGCGCGTCGTGTCGCGCACAACCCTGGCCGACATGGGCGGTGCACACTATTATTTATATAACTTTTGATCCCAAAATAATTTTAACTCTTTTTTAAAAAAATTCAAGAGCTATTCAAGGGATATCCATTAGAGAAGTCAATTCCAAGTTCCAAGATTGTTATCCAAACCTTCAACACCAATTAAAGTTGCGATCTTGTAAGTAATCGTTGTGAAGTTCCTCAAACTCGAGTGGGCTTTCTTTGGTTGCGATTTTGTTGAGTTTTTTTTTCAAGGGATTGGGGTGAGTTTGACATATTTTCAAGGTGTTCCTTCATCTAGAGGAAGGTAAGGACCTCTACACTCCTCTTTACCATTAAAATTGGAAGTTTTACATTATATATCGGACGGCTATCGATATCAAAACTCTTCTTCGTTTGGTTAATTCGTGGATTGTTTTAGGTGGCTTATAAACAGCAAGACGTTGGGTCATTATAAAGTTATTTTTTGTTGAAGTATTTTTTTGAGAAAGGCGGATTTATCGAGTCGCTTACGAGGTATGTTAAGGTTAATCTTTTTTGGCAAGTTATTCTCGTCGTATAATCGACACAACTTATATCATCGTAGTAGTTCATGATTGTATGTATTGTGGTTAGCTGCGACGAGATGAATTAAGATCATAACATAGTATCCCTTATCAAGGAAGGTTTTATTTAATTTTAACTATTGTCATAAGCGGCATAGAGACTCCCTATTCATTTATTTATCATCTAGAGAGACTAGTAGTATTTTTGTTGTCGTACTGAGACCATGGAGGCTTGTGGTTAGCTGTTGGGAAGTGTAGAGTACAGTTTGTTGATATAACTTTCTATTTTGATTCCTACATATGTACTAAAGCTCGCCACAGGCCAATGACATACCTTGACGTCGACGGGGCTAGAACCTCGACAGTATAACTCTACCCTTGAGTTGGCGGTACCAGGATTGCCTAATAATTTGAGTAGTAGTTTGTCATGTGGATTACCTCATTCTAGTGGTGGGTATAGTGTCATACAACTCACAGCCTGTCATATAGGTCTCTCAGGAAACCACCTAGCCATTAGTCATCTAATATACTATTATGATGCCCTATAGAATGATCTTGCTAACTGCTAGACGTGGGGCCAATGTCTCTGGCTACTCATACACATGCCCACGTATATGTTCCCAAAAAGGGATAAGTCTAAACATACCTACCTATGGGGCTACAAATACAGTTATAGGAGCTTAGATGCCTCAGACACAATTACAGGAGCCCAAACGGCTCAGACACAGTTACAGGAGCCTAGACGGCTCAGATACAAATACAGGAGCCCAGATGGCTCGAATACAGTTACAGGAGCCCAAATGGTTCATATACAGTTACAGGAGCCCAGATGGCTCACACACAGACATAGGATCCCAGAAGACTCAGTTACAACTTCATAGGTCGAACACACTTTAGTTATAACTTACCTATAGGCCTATTTCGACATAGATAGGAAGGTATGGATTTTTTACACTTGTCGGGGCTTGTGGGGGCCCAGGTAGATTATTCTGTGTTGTTTGTACCTTCTAGGCTTATGGGGGCTAGGTTAGGTTCTTGTTTGTATATTTGCATATTAGCTATAGTCCATGTTGTGAGATTATTCAGGTTAACTTTTGTTCGTGTTACTGATTACCTTTAGCTTGCTTATCAGCCTTTACTCAATTATTATTATTCTGTCTTACATATTCAGTACATATTGTACTGATGCCTACGCATGGGGCGCTGCATACTTTCCTATAGGTCCATATAGATAGGGTTCAAGACCTTCTCAGTAGTTGTTCAGATCCATTAGATTGGCTAGCTCCTTTCTTCCAGAGTTACCAAACGTTAGATGTTTGACTACCTTTTGTTGTATAGCTTTTGGGTTGGCCGGGGCCATATCCCGACCAATATTTTACTCTTTAGAGGTTTTCAGACTACAGTTCTTGATTAGTTATGCATTTTTGGTAGTATGGGGCCTATATGTGATATGATGTGCATTATTGGTCACGTGGGGCCTAGTTATATTATCTTCTAGCAGCATGGTGGTCTTGCCAGCCCGCATCGGATGATACTATTATTACAACTGTTGGGTTAGCTATTTTTTCCCAGGTTTATGTTGCTACCTTGTCGGCCCCAGGGCTATGTTTTGAGCTGAGATATAGCTGATTGTTTTCTAGATTATGTGTTGTTGTCATGCACCAGAGGTGTATATGTCCAGCCATGTCGGCTCCGAGTCCAGTGTGGCATTAGGTGCCAGTTACGTCTCCCAAGATGGGGCATGAAAAACTTGGTATCAGATCAACATCGTATACTAGGGAGTCTGCAAGCCGTGTCCAGTAGATTCTTGCTTATAAATATGTTGTGCACCACATTCTATAAGTAGGAGGCTACGAGGCATGATAGTATGGTTACCCCTCCTTCTTCTCAGATCATGCTATAAAGTTGAGTTACGTAGGGTTGAATCCTTAGGATTGTATTTGTTATGTCTGTCTATAGAGATGTCTAATATAAGGAAAACCACAGCCAGCCATGAGTTAGATATTGCAGCAGGAGAGGGTACCAGCAGGGTGCCACAGTTGGGGATAGCCCAGCCCGAGGGCGAATAGGAGACATCCTCTTGGTCTCCCAGCATTCTCCAGGGCACTAGGAACCTCCGAGGGAAACAACAGTGTTGACACCACTTCCAGTTCCTCCTACACCCTCAGATCAGGATGTTCGGAGTGTAGTATGTATGTTGGCTCAGATGATGCTACTCAATGTCAGCCAATAGTACTAGTCATTGTCGAGCCTACTGAAGGGCCCGGAAGTTTGAGAGTTCATAAGTTCCTTGATTTGAGTCCTCCACAGTTTATAGGGATGTACCACAGAGAGAACCCTCAAAACTTCATAGATCAGTTACAGAGGATCTTCAGGGTCATGCATGCTTCATCCACAGAGTCAGTTGAGTGACGTGCCCGTAATTTGGTCCCCGGCAACGGCGCCAAAAACTTGATGTCACCCCGCATCGAGTGCCAATAATTTGATGACTCTTTTTCACATCGAGCGCGTCCGCAAGTGTGCGGGTCGTGCAAGTAATATAGTGGCTCTTTTTAAGAACCGGATTGTCGAACCCACAGGGACTGGACCCATTCCTCTAACTCTCCATTTTTAGTGTGATCT
>JACEIK010012051.1:1165-12061 GCA_018107945.1 Datura stramonium | reverse complement strand
CCAAAATATAAAAACTTTTCCTTACACTGTTGTCTTCATTATTAGAGTTACAGTAAATTAACACTCGAGAAAGTTTTACCCTGTAGTCCAGTCCCTGTGGAATCGATACTTGGCTTACTTGAGCCACTTACTACTTGTTCGACCACGTGCACTTGCGTATAGTCATCCAGACAGTCGAACAGATCACATATCCAAATTTTGAGTCTAGTCTTAGGTACTTCTGGGTATTATATACACTTCCTTTTGAGAGAGAAATGAGGTCAAAATATGGGGTCAGGTGGTTCAGTTTACTTTTAAGAGATTAAATGTCTTCGTAAAAACACCTAGGGTAGACCCATCCATGTACTTTATTCTGCTAGTGAAGCCCCCATATCGTGAAATTCTCATTAGTCTTTGTGGCGAGCATTCATCCTCCCGTTGGACAAAGGACCACAAAGGAACTCACTCCACACTTGCATTCTCCTTCTTGAATAAGGAGGCGAATGTTTGGGTGAAGTTGGTTTGTCCCGTGATTTTCCTTAGGACACATATATCAGAGATCACTAGAAAGTGAGTTATGCTGGTATACATGTTGATAAAAGGTCTATAAATAAACAACAATGCAGTGCTTCATGATAATATGAGGAGTTCGAGGGATAACTGCATGTGGAATACTGTTATGCCAGTCTCCTGACCCAGTTATTTAGAGGCGGGCATTGAGGAAGAAGAGGCAGACCTTCACCCACCTCTAGTAGCGCACCTAAAAGGCAAGATGGTGTATTTCATGAAGGTAAAGGAGGCCATCACTTCTATAGCTCCAATTCTAAATGTAGTTGATCGCCAAGCCCGAGATAATAGTTGGAGAGGCCGCATGTTTGACATGTTAGATTTGCTGCTGAGGATCAGAGGGCGATATACTACTAAAGAGGAAATAGCGTCCCTAGAGAAGTGGTACCTACTCACAGAGAGTGCGATGTTGATGCATCAAGTAGGACCATCATTGGAGGAGCCGTTGGATGATGATGAGGCCACGATGCTTACTGATGGGGTTGATGACTTGGAGAATAATGAGAAGGATGATGTTGCCACAGGAACCATGAAGATTGATTTCAAGGATGATAATAATGAAGATGACCAAGAGTACAATCCTGATGATGATAATTGTGTATAACAGCCCAAAAAGTTCCTTTTCTCTACCTACTTGATATATTTGTGTGTGGACTGAGGACGGTGCACTATTTAAGTGTGGGGTGGAGAAGATTTCCTGTAGGCCGTAGAATTAGTTGTCATTCCTTGTGGTAGTAGCTTTGTGATTGACTTGTTATGGTTTGTAACAGATAGTATTTTTGATGACTAATAACCTAGATGTTTCCTTGTGATGTTTGGATTATTTTTCATCTTTAGTAGTTGAGTTTGTTTAGTTTATTTTTAGAGTCCAAAATTTTTAAAATATTTATTTATTTATTGTGTTGTCATAGAGTAGTGACTCTTGGCTATGATAGATAGATGACGACTGTCCTAAGGGAAATTAGTCTTGTTTGTTTTTATTTTTTTACAATTGAGTCAAACATAAATCACTTGTGTGCTCTTTGACATTTCACTAAGCGGCTATGCTTGAGTGAATGAAGTGATTATCTTAATTGCATAAGTGAGAATTCCATGAGAGACACACATAGTTCTTTGACTCGACTAAAGACACTTGTAGGGCTTAATAAAGAAAGATGTCATTCAATGTGATTGTATGAATGTGTAGCTATAGGAAACCGACTAGATGCTTAATGCCATATGAGGTGAGCTTTATTGTTGTGTTTTGTATATATTGTAACATTGAGAACTTGTCTTAGTGTATGTAGGATGGATAGTTATTAAACAGTTAAGGGATGATTAAGACATTTCTTTGAAAAATCCATGTTTTCCATGTTCGTTTTACCTTCTTGAACATCTTCCCCAGTTAACCCCCTTGAGCCATAAGCCTTATTCTTTTTCTTAGCCACAAAAGTAGCCTATCCCCTCGTGTTATGTGAACTCCAGAATTGTTGATCCAAAGGTAGTCTTAGGCACTTTGAGACTTGAAAGTGAAGGTCCACCAATATATGAATATTAAGGTAAGGTAAAGGAAAGAAATTTTTTTTGTGGAAAGTAAGAAGAAGGGGTGCCCAAAATTTGTTGTTTACTTACTGCTAGGACAATGATAGAAAGAGTTTTAATAGTGAATATCATTATTGATTCCACAAGCAGAAACTAGCAGTCAAGTAGTGAATAAAGGGTCATGTAAAGAAAAGAAAAAGGGTGAGTAGAGTGAAGGGTGAACAATAAAGGAAAAAGTGGTGGACTTGAAAGATGAAAAAAAATTGTCTTAAAAGTACTTAGGATTGGTAGTCACTATAAAGAAGAAAGATCATTCCTACCTGTCCCTTAGATGACATTACAACTAAGAAAAGTTCTTTTGATCTTAATATCTTGAAATAATTAAGTAGTCTAAGTGTACATAAAGGGAAAACTTATGGTATGTTTCATATGTATGATACATCATTTGTGAATATGAGTGTGAGTGTTCCTTGATTGTTATGTTCCATGCTTTGCATTTATAATTTGAGAGAGGAACATCACTAAAATTGAGGGGCATAAGATGTCTAAGTTAGTGTACTCTATGTGGCATGTTTCGTACTTAATCTTGTTGGCCTTATTTTCTAAAAAAATGAGTGGATTATAGAAGTTGTGTAGTCTTGAATGTGAAAAATTTGTATGTGCTTGATGTAAATTTCTATAAGTTGATGAACCACTTAATCATATTCTCTATGCTAGCTGGTCGAGTGTGAATTTATAGAGGTGACATGTGGTGAGAAAATATGAGTTTGTGCATGGAGTTGAGAATTGTTCGAGGATGAACAATGGTTTAACTGTGACATGGTGATGTTAGGCATATTCTTATGCCCATTTGTCATGTTTTGACCCATATTTTGCCTTGTTTTGTGTTCATAATCCTTATAAAATGCATAAAATCATGTTTTCATGTATCTTTTGAGCTAACAAATATTTTTAGATGTTTTGAGCAGAAAACCAAGAAAATACGACCAAAAAATGACCCAAGGTGTGAAGAAAGAAGAGTTCGCAAAAGTCAGTCTAGGGCTATAGCTGGGGTGGTGCGCCAACCACTGATGTTTAGAGCAATATGCACAAAGTTGGTGTTATGGATTGCATGGGGTTCTAGGTACCGAACTTCATAGGACAACTCCTTGGCGAGATGAGAGGCGTGGAGTGCCAGAAGCATCCTAGACTAAGGATATTTTTCCAACAGTCTAGTGTTTTGGATGGAGTGGGGCGCCAGAAGGGTTCCATTGCTCAGAAATTTGACTAACACTCTGGTGCTTTGAGTGGAATGGGGCACTTGGAGGATCCAGAAGTTCAGAAATTTGGCTAACACCTTGGTGCTATGGCTGGCGTGGGGCCCCCGGAGCTAAACATCACAGGAGAATTAAGACAAACTTTGGGTTATGGAGGGCGCGACACACCAAACCTATTCTTGGATGGATTTTGCTTATCTTAAAGTTAATTACTTAAGGGCAAAAGTGTCATTTGAAGGATCACTTATTATTATAACATCTAGGTCGTTTGTTAGCAAAAATACATCATTTTTTTAGTAAGGTTTGTAATGAACTTTGGAAGAGAGACAAGTTTTGAACTTAGGTTTCTTCTTTTCTCTATTGTTTTACTAGATGATGACGATATTTTTTTCCACTTGAACATGAGTAGCAAAATGCCCATTCTAGGATTTTTTCCATAGTTGTGGTTGCTGTTTGAAAGATTGATTATTGCTTGTTTTTATTCTTCGTTAAAGGTTGTTTATATTTACTTATTTTAATTGCTTATTCGCTAGACTAATAACATTGTGAATAAATATGTTGGCTTTTGGTTAAACTCGGGAGAGCTAATTGAAAGGGTTATAAGTAAATATAAAATAAAAATTCAAAGATCCTTTGGCCTATTTATTGACGGTTACAAGTTGTTGATGAGGATAGGGATATACCTTTGAACCCTGTTTAGTTGATATACAAATAGGCATAATCATCGTTTCATGTTTCTCCTGCGACCATAGGGATGTAGGCATTAGGGTTCATGAGATAGTTGTTGGGTAGTCGGGAGAGTGGCAAGAAATGAGATAATAACTTGCAACTAACAACCTTTGGAAGAATTAATGTAGCATAATTAGGTCTTGATAACTCAACCTGAAGCGAAAGTGCCATTTCCCTAGATTTTCATCATCATTTGAAGTACAAGATATGTATGCAATAACTTTAGTTTATTAGTTTATTTTTGTTTCATGTTTAGTAGTTTAATTCTCCAAACCATTCCCTATTTATATCTGTTTCTGTTAGAGTATCGAAATAAAGAGCTAACCTTTAACGAATAATCTGACAAGTCATTGAGGGATCGATAATCGGGATTTCCCTATCCTATATTACTTGATGATCACGTGCACTTGTGTATTCTTGGGAGACATCATAAGGAAAGGAAACGAAAATGACTATGCTAAGCTAAGGAGCACACAGAAAAAGATTGGAAATCCAACAAAATGAAACAACAATTTTCAACAATTGGCAGCACCTACGCCACACCTGCGTTTGGTAGGTTGGAACCCGCAGTTCGCAAATTTGTCACTAGTGTAACGCATATTCACAGGAAATTTGACCAAGCACCTGCATTTCGCAGGAGATAATCTGCAGTTCACTGGTGTAATGCAGGAGATAGGTAGTGCACCTAAAGATTAGCCCAACACCTCTGTTATTACGTGCGTTTTGCACGTCACACATGCGACTCACAGGTGCTCTCTAATGCCTATTCTTTTGTATTTCACCATATTAGTGTAAGTATAAAAAAAATTAAAATCTAATGGGTACTCAAACTTCCCTGAAAGAGCTAGCAATAACACTAACCACCATTAGACTATTATGACCACTTCATGACTTCCCATAAGAAGGACGTTACCCCGTCTATCATCGGGAAATATCAAGTTATCAAATCGACCCACATTTATCAAATAAATTTCTTAGTTCACTCTACTCACCCTCATTAAAACATTTCATTTATACTCAAGCACAAAAGAAGAGATGTCGATTTTCCCCTAAGAAAGACGTTTACCTATCTATCATTAGAAAAATTCATGCATTTTGAACACATGGGTTTCTAAGATTTCACCACCAACTAATATTTCAAAGCACAAGAGCAGCTTCAACATATCTAGCATTATGAAATAAAAATTTCTACCCACATTGTTTTGCAATTTCGAATTCCCACAATACCCACAAAAATCAATTCTAGTAAGAGCACGAAGAACACTTAATGTGAGATAGGGGAAACATAGGTCAAGAAAATTCTTAGCATGCTTGTTGTGCTATAAATATTGTTAACTCAAACAATAAAGATGAAAAATAAGAACATACAAAATAATTTGAGAAGAGGAATGGAATTTGAAACTTGAAAAATTTTCTTTCACAATAGCCAACCCAACCTCTGTTTTTGTTCCTTTGGTAGGTGATAGAGCTGGGTAGTGATGGTACAAAATGATGAAGAAGTGTGGAATTATAGAAGGGGAGAAGGTGAAGAGATTGGTAGAGTTTAAGGTGGCTTTAAAGGTGTTTTTGGGAAGTTGAAGTGGTGGTTAATGGGTGATGGGAATGGGAAAATGGTGCAGAAAAATGGGATTTTTTGCAAGTGAGGAGAAGTTTAAAAGACATGGGTCAACCATCAGTCGGGTTTGGTCAATGGGTCAGCCAACATTTTAAAAATTATTTCATACCTGTGCCTGCGATAGACCTATGGCCGCAGGAGTGAACCTGCGAAATGCAGCTCAAGCGCAGGTGGCCTCTTTACTTCCCAACTTACTGTTATGAATTTGTGGTAGAGCTACGTTCCAAGGGTATGTACCTGCATTTCGTAGGTCTCACGTAGGTTGCCTCTGTTTTCACAATTTTTGCCAAGTATTCTACCTTAACCCTGCTGGAGACCTACATTTCATGGATCCTCACCTGTGTTTTGCAGGTGACACTAGTATACTACAATGTCTCTATAGATCTTAGAAAATACAAATGATTTTGATAAAAAAATTAGCGATAATCTTATTATATATAAGATAGAGAAAATAGTGCAGACCCACTCAAATTTTCCAGGTCTATTGGCTCTAAGCTACACCTAGCTTGCGTTCCACGGGTATGCACTTGCGTTTCGCAGGTCTTATACAACTTCCATTCCCTATTTTCTTTCACATAGTTCTCAATTCAATTCATCCTACAAAATGAAAACAACAAGAATGTGAAATGCTACTAAAATTAGAAACACTTGGGTTGCCTCCCAAGAAACACTTGATTTAACGTCGAGGCTCAACAGATATCCCTCGTGCTAAGGCTCATCAAGGTAGGTGACTCCAATCAAATTGATTTACTCAGGCACAACCAAATATTTCTTAACACATTGCCCATTGACCTAAAACTTGAGTCCATCTTCCCCTTCAAGCTCCATAGATTCATTTGCAAAGAATTGAAAAACCTTAAGGGACTGGACCACTTTGATTTAAAATATCCTAGAAAAAATCGCAACCTAGAGTTGAACAAAAGTTGCCAATCACTTAAAGCAAATTCCCTCTTCAAAATTTTTTGACCATGGAAGTATTTCATTCGGGTTTTATATATTGAGGCATTCTCATAAGCCCTCATTTGAAAATCATCTATTTCATCAAGGTTTCCAACTCATGTGTAAATGGCCCTTCCCCAATCAAAATTTAAACTTTTCAAGTCTCACGTTGCATTGTGTTCCAGCTCTACCAATAGATGACAAGCTTTGCCAAATACCAACTGGTAAAGGGACATGCCAGTGGGTATTTTATAAGTCATTCCGTATGCCCAAAGGGTATCATCTAGCTTTCTAGTCCAATCTGTTCTATTGGCATTCACTGTTTTTGTCAAAATAGCTTTGGCTCCCTGTATACCTCTGCTTCGACACTTATTTGAGGATTATAGGATGTGGCTACTTTTTGCTTCACTCCATACATTGCGAATAATGCACCAAACAACCTGTAATGAAAGTGCGAGCAGTCATCACTAATTATGGCATGCAGAGTGCCAAACCTTGGGAAAATGTGTTTCTTTAGGAAATGGGTCATGCTCCTCCCCTCATTGTTTGGTAAATCTACTACTTCAACCCACTTGGACACATAATCAGCAGCTATAAAAATATAAAGGTCCCAAAAAGTCTATTCCCCGAACATAAAATAAATCTACCTCCAAGATCGGTGTTAAAGGAAGCTCGTGATACCTTGAGATACCACCAGAATGCTGACATTGATCACATTGCTTAACAAGATCATAAGAATAGTGATGAAAAGTGGGCCAAGAGAATCCACATTGTAATACTTTTTCCGTTGTCCTAAAACTTCCATAATGGCCTCCGACCAGTGAAGAATGACATGATTTATGGATAGGTATGATTTCTACTTCTAGGAAACAACGATGAATGACACCATCAGCATATAGGCGGAAAAAATATGGCTCATCCCAATAAAACATGCAAATTCCTACATGGACCTCTGCTTCTATTGGAAATTTAGACCTTCAGGCATTATGTTGCTAGCCAAAAAGTTGGTAAAGTCAGCAAACCGAGGTACTAAATCATGAGAAGCAACTAGAATGCGTTTATCGGGAAAGGCATCATCTATATCATTGTGCCCAAAGAGCCTACCATCTTCCTCTAATCAAGAGAGGTGATCGGCAACCTAGTTTTCACACCCTCTTCTATCCTTGACCTTAACGTCAAACTCTTGTAACAGAAGAACCCATATAATGAGTCTAGGATTGGCATCCTTCTTTATCAGGAGGTACCGAAGTGCTGCATGATCGAGGTGAACCATAACTTTACTCCCCAAAAAATATGATTGAAATTTTTGAAAGGAAAATACTACCACAAATTGCTCTTGTTTTGTCACAGTTTAGTTGGCTTGGGAATCGTTCAGGGCCTTTCTAGCATAGTATATAGAATGAAAGCCCAAAGGGCAACACCACTTACATCACATATTAGTTCAAATGACTTAGACCAATCCAGTGCGATGATGATAGGGGCTGATATAAGTTTCTCCATCGAGTCCAGGAATGCCTTCTTGCATGCATCATCAAAATAGTACTTGACATCTTTCTATAATAGCCAAAACAGCATGTGAGCCACTTTAGAAAAATCCTTGATGAATTGTTAATAAAAGCCTGCATGACCCAAGAAACTTCTTATGCCTTTTAGAGTCTTTGGAGGTGTAGATGAGAAACAACTTCAATCTTTTCTTGGTCCACTTCTATTCCCTTTTGAGAAATTTTATACCCTAACACAATGCCTTCCTTCACCATGAAATGACATTTCACCTAGTTGAGAACCAAATTTGTTTCTTCGCACCTTTTCAATACATCATTCAAGTGAGCCAAGAAATCATCGAATGAAAATTCCCACAATGAAAAAATCATCCATGAAAACTTCCATGGTATCCTCCATCTTGTCTAAGAAAATTGACATCGTGCATCTTTGGAAAGTAGTTGGAGCATTACAAAGCCCAAAGGCCATCACTTAAATGAAAATGTCTTGTTAGGGCATGTGAAGAATATCTTCTCTTAATCTTCTAGGCCAATTGAAATTTGATTGTAGCCTGAATACTCATCCAAAAAGCAGTACTATTGTCTTCCAGTCAGATGGTCTAACATTTGATCAATAAATGGGACCGGGAAGTGATCCTTCTTGGCCCATGAGTTCAACTTCCAATAATCCATACACACTTTCCATCTAGTGACTGAATGTGTAGCTATTAATTCCTCCTTCTCATTTAGAACCACGGTGATCCCTCTCTTTTTAGGTATGCTTTAGACCGGACTCACCCAATTACTACCAGCTATTGGATATACAACCCCCACATCCAACCATTTGATGATTTCTTTCTTAATCACCTCTTGCATAGGTGGTCTTCTTGCACATTGATCTTATGAGGACAAATGCCATGGCGAATGCCTATTATATCGGCTATAGTCCACCCAATTACTCGAATGTGCTTCTTTAGGACTACCAAAAGTGCCTTTACTTGCTGCTCGGTTAACTTAGCTGAGATAATCACCTGTAAAGTTTTTTTTAAACCCAGATAAGAATACATCAAATATGAGGGCAACGGTTTAAGTTCTAATACCGAAGGCTCAAGAATTGAGGGTTGTGATAGTGGAGTTTTTTGGTTCTTATCAAGGTCAAGCTTCTTCTGTTGATAATGATAGGACCTAAAATCCGCTATAGCATGACAAGTTTCTTCGAACTCTTCACTTCTTTTAACAATGTTATTCAAGAGAATGACTTCGAGTGACTCTTTGAATAATATCTCCTCAATATATTACTCTATGTCTTCCTCATCAATGTTTCTTTGACTTGGAGTGACATTTTTCATGAGCGGCTCCTTTTCCTTCACACTAATCTACGATCTCATTTGAGAAGCTAGATGGTTCATCCTATCTTTTAGGTGTCTAATAGAGATGTCATGATCTTTCACCATTTAAGTGAGCTCTAAAAGATCACCTTTCAATTCTCAGATCCCGAGTTAGTGGGAAGCACCCTTTCCATAACCATTTTAAGCATGCCTTCAATTGTCGAATGTGTAGTCTTCTCACTCTCCCAAATTCTAAATTCGGCTATAATTTCATATTTCCAACCTTGATTCTAATCACAGAAACGCCGTAAGCCTTGGAATGCACCTTGACACCCAGATGAGAACCCCTTATACACATTGCTATTAGCCTAATCTGAGTCATATTTTTACCAACATAGCATCTCTTTCCTCCTCTTTTTTCCATATTTCGTTCATCCATTGAGTAGAGTTCTTACATGAAGATGCTTTAGTGACCTGTAGTATCTATGCGAGATAGCTCATTTTTATGCACCTACAAAACCAGCAAACCAAAAACAAAGTGAAAACACACAAGATGCAACAACAAAATTGAATTACTCAACAACTAATGGCAATCACATTCAATTCTCCGACAACGACGCTAAGTTTTAATGACGCTCAATGCAGCTCTCCTGATTAAGGGAGGTGGCAGCGGTCATTGTCAAATCGAATCCCATAGAGAATTGAATTAAATCAACCAAGAGCTATAAAATAAATAAATTTGGCATGCATCAATATTTATATTGTAACAATGGAAAATTGGGGGAAAGGGAGTAAATTTTTAGAATTCTAATTTCAAAGAAAAAAGATACGTCACAGCCCACCTTGAGAGACATGACTGGCACTTAATGCCACACTGGGATCTGGGCTGACCTAGTTGGGCATAGGCACCTCTGGTGCCTACCAGAGATTCGAAATCAAGAAAATAAATTTCTATATCTCAGATGTAAACACAGTCTAGGGCCGATAAGGCCACGTAGCACCAGTAAAGGAAAACAACTAATCTAGCCAGCATAAAAATAGGGATCCTATGCGGGCCTACGGTTTACTACAATTCTTAGCTTGAAGGTAATACTATACTACTGTGGTTCTAGTCCTTTAGATCTTAACTTGGTATGTTCAGATTTCATATATCTTCCTTGGAGATTCCTAACCTTGTGGGTAATTTTATCTGGACTTAGCCACCCACATCAACCTGTACGCAAGTATCCTATAAGGGCAGGCTATCACTCAGTTCCCTAGTCATCCATGGTGTCGATAACTCTAAGGTATGACCATCGTATCCAAATTTTGGCCTTGGAGGTGTCAAGGTATGCCAGCAGCCTCTGGGCGAGCCTTACTGACAATACAAGCATCAAACTAAAAGTTATATCGCCCGGCTGCGCCCAATGCTATCCAACTTACCAATCAGGTCCAATAGTTAACCATAACCTTCTAAGGCCTTGGCATGACAGAAAAACATCATA